>CAKNYM010041670.1:0-66492 GCA_932195095.1 Andricus curvator
GGCTGCTAAGGTCTCAACCCAGAACTAATAATAATAATAATAATAATAATGACACATCGCGGTAATAAACAACTCAAACCAGCACATAACCCGACTTACGATTGGCACTGCGTTTTTCCATAGTTTTTACATGAAAGGTTAATTTATTGGAAGAAAATCTTTTTGCCTAATTATATGAGCTTAAAGATCAAATACTATAAGAATGCTGGACCAGTCAATTTAATGTAAAATGTTAGTTATTCTTCAATTGAATTCAATTGCTCTGAAATTAACCAAAAGTTACCGAAAAACATCCTATAAATAAACTTGCAATCAAAACGTTTTGAAAAATCGACTGATTATAAATATTTTAATCGGTTAAATACTATGCGAAAATTCAGACGATAGAACTATTTTCTTGAGCCTGACTATTATAGTTTTCTTTTGTAAATAGGGGTACGCAAACTTAGCCTCCGCCCCAAGTTATACTCCACTCCCCTGCGTAAAGAACTAAAGATAACATACATAAAAAACAAGCCATTCAAATTGAAAGATATTAAAAAGAAAAGAAATATATTTACACTACCCACGAAATTTATGGAGACACCCAGTCTTCAATTAATGGCTAATATTATTCTATGGCGCCACGTCTTACCTACCGAATAATGTATTTCCCCCCATTCTTATTTTATTACTAAATAAAAACTCGCCCTAAAATTGAGAAAATGAAAGAAAATATACCAGTCCATCGCTATCTGGCTCACTGAAGTTTATATTTCAGAAAGAAAAACTTTGTTTTAGAAAGTTTGTCATCATGCTTATCTTACAGCCGTCATACAAGGCCACAGATGCGCCATCTGTCTTTAACGAGGATATTATGAAAAGTTTCTTAAACAGGACTTTTTATTTAAAAATAGAAACTTCTATAGGCCAGACAGCGGTGTGTTTATATATTTTCTTTTTTTTTTCAAAAAAATTCAAAACGATAGTTTATTTATAATTATAGTTAGGAAATATAAAGGCGGAAAAAACACCCTTAATGAAACACTTAAATGAAAAAAAAATTATTCCTCCAAACACAAGCACATAATATTCCGGGGCCATGATAAACTTGTTGCTTTTCACCTATCTAATGCGCCAAAATATAATATCATATTATTATAAATATAATATTACGCGCCAAATAAATGTTGAAGATTTGAAACGGAGGGTGTAACTTTAAAAGGTCACATGAAATGCATTATGTCTGTCCACGTGGAGCTATTTCATATTTTGTGAAAATAAGGATATTCTTGGTTTTCAAAAGCTTGAAAAAGCTCTTGAAAGCATAAGCTTAATGATACAAAAAAATGTTAATTAATTAATGTCCAAACAAAAAGTAGTGCAAATTTTCTCAGTTTTTCATGTTTTTCTGAAAAAAAATCGGCAGATTCAGGAGAACGCGAGTCCAAGTGGACTTTGGCTAGACCCCCTCCCCTTAAAAATATTCACATGGTATATGGATGGCCCCTTGAAAAGCCCTTGAAAAGTTAGGCTCATTTTGAGTCAAATGTTCAGTTATTTGAAGCCGCAGCAAAATCTAGTAGCTAAAAAGGTTCTAAATTGAGACTTTACAAAAAAGTCTCAAATTAAGTCTGATTATTGCCCTGAATTGAAACTGATTTCTGCCTCAATTTGAGATTTACGATCGAAACAATAGACAAACTGTCAATGTTAATATCATAATCTCAAACTATAAATGCTAAACATCATAATAGAAAGTCTTGCCTATCTTTATTTTAATATAAAAACGAGGATAAAATCTTCAAAAGTAAAATTGTGTTACCTACAAGTGAGAAGTTCAATTTATTCCTTCCAAATTGGAAGCTCAGGTTACACTTTCCTTTAATCGTAAAGATATGATTATGAACTGTCACGTCAAAAACAATTAACAATTTAGATTGCAGTCTAAATGAAAAATTTTTCAGAAAATTTATGACTCAAAATGAGACCCTGAAAACATGAGCCGCAGGAAGAAAAAGTCCAGCTTTTTTTTGTGTAATGACTTTCAACTTATGAAAGCTTTTTATTTAATAACGCAGAGTGTTTTTTCCTTTAAAAAGTGGAATAACTCTTGAAATATAAATTTCTTGAATCTACTGAAATAAATTGAGGGAGGAAAAATCCTTTTGTCTCGAGATGCAGACGTCCTACATATCGATAGGTTGTAGGATATGTAACCCGGAAAAGCTGGCTTAACTGTGCCAAGTACGCCAAGTCCGCCAAGTCCAATCGGCAAACGATCTGAGTACAAAGGAGTGGAGGGGTTACTAAAGGTTAAAGTCTCGACTACGATATAGGGGCTCTCGGTGCACGGTGGGTTAACCCCTTTGCCTTTGACCCTTCCACATCCAGCCAGCATTCCGGCTTCCAGAAGTTGAGTTTGGCCCTGCTGCCTGGATAACATGAACGTGATAGAATCTATGTATGGTTTCCTGAAGCAAATCTGAAAGCTTTCTACGTATTCCACTACATGATTTTGCGAAAACTTGTTTCAGCACACGGTACGACGTACGTTCATGGAATTTAAAAGATTAACATTTTTCTTTTGTTATACTCTTATATAATAGCAGTATCGCAATTTCTTAGACTAAATTGGAATTTGCTTCATTCATATTTAGTTTGCTGTACAAAAAATACTTTTGAGAAATAAGGGGGTGTTCATAAATTACGTAAATTTTTTGGGGTGGGGTAGGTAAAGGTAAAGATTTTATTGTAAACAGCTGTTTGTCAGTGCAATCTAATGCTTATAGTACCTAGTGCATTAAATGTTACACAAATGTATGTAACTTCATTTATAATTGTAAATTACAACCACCACAAAATCTTACTAAGATTTTATAAACAATTTTATCATTTCACTTAAACCTAGAATATTGCACAGTCCAAAACTTTATTTTCAAAGCAAAATATTTCAGTTTTCTAACATAATATTTTAAAGGTCACGTCTAGGTTCTCCAAAATTCAGTGAGCGTATGAAAAATATTTCGGGTGAACCTAGACACTTCGTATTTTAAAAGACTAAAGAATAATATTCTTTAGTCTACAAATTATCAAAATTTCTATTTATTTATCACTGCAGACTGATCATTTAAATGTTTTGTTGAATATTCGTATTTTCGAAATTCAAGTAGAAACTTAACTACTTTTATCAAAGTTAATTTGCTTTTGTAGAAAATTAATTCTCTTGATTGACAATTTAACTGTTTGGTTGAAAATTTATATATTTTGTTAAAAATTCGACTTCTTTCGTAAAAAATAATTCTTTTTTGGGTGAAAATCCAACTGTTTCGTTGAAAATTAATCTGTTTCAGCTTGAACATTCAACTTTGAAATTGAAAATTAAACTATTAGCTTAAAAAAGTTTGTATTTTGTTGAGGATTCGTCTTTTTAATATACAATAAATTTTTTAGTTGATAACTTAATTATTAAGTTGAAAATTCAACTCTTGTAGAAAGATCCTATTTTTGCATTGAAAACAATTTTTCTTTATTGAACAAAAAATCTTTCTTAATTGAAAATTCGTCTTTTATGATTTGAAAATTCATCTCTTTCGGTTAAAAATTCAACTGCTTGGTTGAAAATTAGTCGGTTTTGGTTGAGGATTCAGCGAGAATCAAAATTTCAGAAAAAAACTGTATGTAATTTATACACGGCCCCTGATCATGAAATCTTTTTTATTTTCCAAAAATGCACTTCAAGTTTCAGAGATGTATTATCAAAATATTTTCAAGAAAACTGTAGTTTCATCGCCATTCCACTTTAAGTAGCCTTGCTGAAACTACAAGAATGAATGGGTGTGTCAAGCAGAGATCTATCGTGTATCATGTATCATTTAGCTTAGGCTGCTATAAGAGGATATTGTGCTTGAGTATAATTTGAATTGAAATTAAACTTTGAGTCGAAAATTGAATTCAGCGTAAGAAAGGATTGATTTTTGACAATCGTAATCCATTATTAAAATAATATATAACTGATTTCTCATAATGGGTATCTTGGCAGAATTAATCATTCTTGAGTATTTTAAATGATTGTACATTTCCTTACAGATCCCACTATTGTACAATGATGAATAAACGAAAGAAACAAGTCTTTATCTAGCCAGACAGGCGCCTGAAGTTATTTCTGTAAAGTAACAAAAGCGCATTACTTTTAGAAGATAACGCACCGAACACTTTTTGCATTATTAAAATCTGTAAATGGAATATGATCAATTCTTTGAAAGAAGCTCAGAAAATTGATGAAAAATAGATTAACACAGAAATATTTTAGACACTCATCGACATAGTTATCGGGGATTCATTTTCGATCAGCTGGCATGACAGTTATCTATGATGTCTTCCTATTAAGCAATAATAAGTATGATTAATTTTAAGCATAGCATTCAGCGTTGTTGCCGATAATTAAAAAAAATAATTAACAAATAACAATTAAAATTATTAATTTTTCTGTCGGCAGAAACTGTCAGCAAAGATAGGGGTGAGAAGTTTCAGGTGCGTTGTGAGATTGAGCGTTAGCTTCTGAGATTGATTTCCAAAGCTAGAATGGAGGATGGCGTCCCCATTGAATAAGACTGCTGGCTATATTCGAATAAGCTGAGGCAACGACGATAGACGAGGCCCTTTGGGAAATGTAGTTTGCAGGTCTAGTATTTCCTCATCCGTTCATCAACAAATTCCAACTACAGAAATTGGAGTATAGTGGGCTAAATTCAACAATAAAAAATCAACATCAAACATTCCTGTTTATTCAATGTGAATTCTTTCATTTATGTTAGAAATTTGAATTTACAACTCGAAGAGCACTGACAAATTTCGGGATATAGAATTTATGTCCCAATAAAATGTATATATTCCTGGGAAATCCATACCATCTCCTGGATTTTTTGCAGACATTCAAATATCCCAGAAACGTTAAAAAACATCGAAGGATATATTGTATGGATCGATTGTATGGATATCCGATAGATATAAACATTTTCGTCCTGTAGGGTTACCTTAAAAATATCCAACAAATATATGTAGGGTATCCAGAGGATATTTTAGGAAATAAAATATCCCGAAATATCTCGATGCTGTACCGAAAACAGCGCCTAAACTATATCGTTCCCTAAAAGTGAATAATCTCCACTGGTTCGATATTATGCAAGGCGTTAAACAAGGATACGTTATGTCCTGATGGCTATTTATCATATTTATGGCAAAGTGTCTAAGAATTGCCCTCTTCGACGAAGAAGGTGTAGATGTCGGATCCCGAGACAGTGAGAGTACGTGGGTTAGCTTTCGCAGATGACAAGGTTGTTATAGCAGAATCAATCGAAGACTTGCAAAGAATGCTGAGCAAACTAAATACAAGCATGAAGAACATGGGCCTCAAAATTAACGTAAATAAAACAAAAATCATAGTGTTTGAAGAAAAAGGAAATGTGCAACTTTGTCCTAAATGATGAGAGGTTAGAACAAGTTGATAAATACATATATCTAGGTAGCCTATTCACTAGTGACGGGAAAATAGATGGGGAGTTAGATAGGCGCATAAACGAGGGTCAGAAGGTTATCTATCGGTAGAGCAGGGTCCATTCTCAGAAGTAAAAATATATTTAAAAAAAAAGCTAAAATGGCAATACATAATTCTATATTTGTATCGACTGTGCTATACGGTAGCGAGACATGAACCTGTCAAGAAAAAGCTAAAAGTAAAATTAACGCGATTGGCATGGAACCTCTGCACACAATTTGCGGGAAAACACTGTTGGACAAAGTGAGAAACGAAATAATCCTTAAAGAATGTGGTGCAAAAGAGAAAATAGTTGACACATGGGAAAGAAATCAGTTAAGATGGTTCGGACATGTTGAAAGAATGAAAGATGAACGACTAAGAAAGCAAGTGTACAAAGGTAAAGTAAATAGCAGTATGCCCAGAGACAGACCGCGAAAAGAATGGTTAGAATGTGTGAACGAGACCTTAATCCGAAAAGATATAAGAAGCCATAGAAACAGTAGAGCTTGCATGAAAAAATGCATGGAAGTGAAGGAAGCTAGAGAAGTATGCCAGGACAGAAAAGTGTGGCGACAAATAGAGTGTAAACAGAGTGACAATAGAGTGAATGACGCCTGAAACAAAGACCTTGGATACTAAATGGACCCAAGTGGGGAACCACACATAACAATTTTGTGAGTCTCTTCACTTGGGGTGATCGCTAGAGAGATTGATCAGCAACCTGGGTCGGAGCAATGTTGCGGAACGAACGTGTTATTTAAATAAATAACACGAAAATTCTAGATCAATCTGAAAAATCTATACCTCCTTCCCCACATTACTATTTTCCAAACGAGCAAGTCACGCCTACCCCGAAAGGGAAATGGCTTAATGGTATAATATAATAATAATTAACGTGACAAAATATTTTATAAAATATTAGAAACAACAATAATACTGTTGTGCAAAACAAGAAAGCAGTCACTACATTTGGGTTTGGTAACCTGATTCGCAATTGTTTTCTATTTGAAAATATTGGAAACAACTGTGAATCGGGAGGCCAAATCCTAAATGTAGTTACCGTTTTCTTGTTTTGCACGAATGAATAGTATACTGTGCTACAAGTGGAGAAAGAAGGCAGCTCCACACGAGTGTGAAGTTTGCTGTACGATCCAGAGACGAATCGAAGGGGAGTTATAGGCGAGTTGCAGGCGAGTTGATGGCGAGCCAGAAACGAGCCGAAGACAAACCGGACAAGTCTTTTTATAACTGCCTTTTTCCACGGATAATTTTTCAGAGATAAATTATGGCGAGAGGAGTGAGGAGTAAAGGAGTGAGGGGGAAAGGTGAGGATGGCGGAATGAGTCATTCAATCACCCCTACAGTGGAAATAAAGAACAATGAAGAAATTTGTAGCAGCAGGAACTGATAAAGATTAAAATAAGTATGTACGCTTTGAATTAATGTTCATTAAAATTAAGTTTAAGGTATTTAGAGATAATTATTTTCGACTATATAATGAAAAGTGTGTCTAGATCCTTATTTATACTATAAAATCGACAGACTAATTATTTAGTAAATGTTTTTTCAATGCTCAAAGTCTGAGTTCTGAGTGCTGTAGAATTTCAATATTGTGATTCTTTTTTCAGAAAATCTTTTTAAACAAGAAACAAGAAGAAAAGGCTTTAAGAGTACGGGGACAGTTGAATTTGAATGCAAAGCATTCCTAAGAGGTCTATTCTTTTTCATATCAAGTGCCGGATATTCAGCCGCATTTTAAAGGTCCAATGGTCCAAAAGTCGGAAGAAAATAAAAAAGTCATTCGTTTTCTTGGTGCGTTCAGTGTTCATTCAGCCGGATAATGTCTTTATAGGGTCTTCAATGCTCATAGTGTAAGAGTGTACATTCGGAACTCTCCGGAGAGATGGAAAGAGATGCAGCAATGCTGCATATACAGTAGTTGAGATTGCTCGATAAATCTCTCTGCTGACGTGTTCTGAGTTCATGGTGATACCAATGTCAGAAAGACGCCTTGTTGATCGACTCAAGCAGCTCAGGTTTCGATAAAACTATAAATATTCAAATGAGGTTTGTTCGATAAAACCTTCTTGAGATACGAAGCTATTTATATCTTATACTGAGGAAGCTATTTTAGAAATTCAGACGAAAGTTAATCAATCTTCTAGGAAAATGTAGTTTTCTCTTTAACACCCTGCACATTGATGACATGTTATAAAAAAGACTTTATAATAATTCAACTATTATGGTACCTAATTTATGTCAAAGTCTTCAACAAAATTCTACTCTTTTACGGTCTTCTTAAATCGAGTTTTTTTACCCTGCCTGTCCGATTAAATTATTTAACTTTTTTGAAGACTTTTTTTGATCTCCGGATACCCTGCAAAAATAAAAAATCTGCAGCATGCAAGTTTCGAAACGTACACACATTAAAAATCAGTTTATTACGTGGGCGACTGAAGTACTTAACTTTTCCCTTTTTCCCTATTTCTCGCTCCTTTACTCCCCCTCACCTCGCTCATTACCTCTGCACCCTCATCCCCTCTCGCCCCCCACCAACAGCTTCCTACAATTATTAGAATCCCCTCCCCTTCCCTCCTCGCCACTTCCCCGTAACTACTCATATATATCCCTTTCACCTATAAAATATATAATTTTCTCTCCTCATCTAGATCCACCTCCTATTGTCCTCCTCCCCCTTCCACTATTTTACCAAAAACCTAATTTCCACTCGTCTCACTCCCCCTCATACCCTCCTTTCTCCATTGCATTACGCATTCCCCTCTGTCATGTCTTTTCTCTCTGTTATCACTTTCGCATCACTATCTTCTCCCCTTGCTCTCTCGTCACTTGTTTCCCTACATTTCATCCACCCCCCTTTCATGGAATTTATTTCATCTTCTGCCGCACTCACTACTCTTTCTCCTACTCTTCTTCCCCCTCAACCCTTTAAGGACTGTCCATATAATCATATACTAATACTGATAGTACTGATACTAGATACTGAGATCCTATCATTCCCCGTCAACTCCTGCATATCTCCCTTTTACCCCTCCTTTCCCCTGCCTCACCTTGCCCTTTTCTCTGGAATGTTTTAAAATAATTTGAAATATTTGAGAATATTCTTCATGTCGGAATTTATTTGCGGGCCGTCGAATGAAAAGGCCCCTACTGTCGGCATAGAGTTACGTATAGAGTCATGTAGCCGAATAATTTCCCAGCATTTTGAATTCAAGACGAACTATTTAGGTTGAAAAACAAGACGCCGGGGCATTTTTTAAATTGGAACTTCAAGAAACACTTTACGACAAAAGCGCATCTTTTGGCGAGTCCCATAAGCCAACGTGTTATATTTTTTTCATCATACGTCAATCGAAAATTCGACTTTCGAAGCCTGTGGAGCGGGTAGGGAATCGAGTTTTCTGCCCTAGGGTAGAAATCACGCAATACACTCAGTGCCGGTCGCTGTAGAGACATGAGTATGCCAATATATTCAGTATAAGTTCTAGTATTAGCCCACACTCAAACCCGAAAATAATGATATTGACCCTGACTTAGAAAGTCGCAAATATCTCCTAAAATAGAACAAGCCATACGGGCACTTTTTAGGCGGAAGCCAACATATGATGTTATCAACTGTTGCTACAGAACTTTTCTTTGGCACTATTTTGATTTTTTGTGTGGATTTTACTTCTGTACCATTTGCAGGAATATCTACAGAAAAACGTATACTGTCACCATTCTCAAAGATTATCAGAGTTCCTACAGATATTCAAATTTCCAACAAAATACTGATAAAATGCCAGTTAATCAGATGGCCTTGAATTACAATTGATAAAATTATGTTATCTTTTAGCGAAACCACAGATAACAATCGTTCATTAATCGCAGACCAGAGTGTAATCGAAATAGTTTATCTTCCTGTTCTTTCACCACGAATGTTTGATAACGACATAACATATGTGAAAACGCGATTTCCTACGGTAACAGTTGGAAATAGTAACAAGAGGAGTTATAAGATATGTATGACGCCTACGAAATACACACTTGGGAATATAAGCAAATGGTCGAGCGAGAAATCGGAGCGAATTGTGGGCAGTTGAGGTGCTGCATAGAAATAGCAGAAAGTTATAATAGATAGCTAACCACTGGTATTGTAGTCGTTGGCTTTGTGCTTGTTGCTATTCGTTCGTTGTCATAAAGTTGCATTTCGGCAAGATAACGTCAGGCCAAAACCACACAAGCCGGAAACGATTTTATGCGAAATATCGATTGTTCGCCAAACACCCCAAGATTAAGCTGGAAGTTTTCTCTTTATTGTTTACTAGCAGAAATTTAACCGGCGTTTCCCGGGAAGTAGTAAATCCCAGCATATCTTTTCAAAGTTACAAAAGTTGAACAAAGCGGCAAAAATGTAATAAATTGAATTTAAATAAACTATTTATTATACGTAGATGGCTGTCAGAAGGGTTCTAAGAAACCACATTTTCCTCATGTTTCTTATTTTTTAACCACTGAGATTCAAAAATGTAACAGCAAATTCAATCTTAATCTACATTTTGCATGTCAAGAGCTTCAATTTGAGCCATCTCCGTAGAAAATTGAAGTAAAAGAGAATCTTCCAGCATAGGGCTCTTCTCATCAGCAGATTTTCCCCAAGATTCTCAGTATTTTTCTACGTTCCGCAGTGGTCACTATGTATCTATTCGCCCCACGTGGGGCGAATAGAAAGTCTGAAGGTCGTGGCCTGAAGAGTTTTTTTTAGGTGAGGCAAAAAATAGCCAGACGCTGGCACGAGACTATATAGGTTTCCTACTACACCTAGAGCCTAAGAAAGTAAAAAAAATCGCAGGCACCTTGAAAGTATCACAAAAAAATTCGCAGGAACAATTTACGACACCCTGTAAAATTTGGTTCCAATAGAGACAAGGGTGTGGACGCCTATTCGGAATACACACCCATATATAAATTTGGTTTTACATATAGATATATTCGCTAATATTTCAAATACTTCTGTCAGTAATATTCGTTCTTTTTATATCAAAGATAATAATGTAAAATACGCTACCATTTCGAAGTGAGATGCGAGATTGATAATTTGGGCAACATTCATCTTGTATTTTTCGCTGACTAAAGAAACATCAGAAAATTTTTTAATATAGTTTTTTCATATTATTTTACAAGCCCCGTTTCAGAGTAATTACAGACTTTTAGCAACTTTTAAAAGTTACAATCCTCTAATATTCATTATTAATTTGAAACTGTATAATTTTGAACATATTTGAAATTTTTCAATTTAAGGTTATTAAATATTTTATAAACGTTCCCAATTTTAAGCCTTTTAAATTAAAGGGCTCCATTTATGTACTCTTCATTTGAAGTTTTTAATGATAAGTCTTAAATTTAAAAATTGTTAAAGTTACGTTTATTAGTACCTTCAACAAATATGGAGGAAATAAAAAGCGAAAATGATCCAAACAATTTTTGTAGCCACAATTCTTAATTAAAATTTGAACAAAATTACTTTGGCAACCAGGCAGCACTTTTTTTTTTTTAAATTCCATACATTTTCCAGATTTCCCATGCTATGTAAAAAACATGAATATCATAAATAATTAAAGATTCACTGGTTTTGTAATTATCATTAAAAACAAGTGGGGGCGTGCTCAAGATGAAAAGCGGTTGATTGAGATGTGACCCGTTCGCTCGACGGACCAATTTTCGTATTGGGCACACTTCCACATTTTTTATGAGAATTCAGGAACCAGTAAAAACTTAATTATGTTCTTGGTCTCATTTCAAAGAAGAGATTTCAGACTTTCATTCAACAAAGTTTAAATTTTGTCCATATACTTGCCTGAAGCATGCATAGAGTGGAAGTTGAGAACCGAAAATTGGTCAAAAACAGAAAATAGGACGGTCTATCTCAAATGCTATTTCGGCAACTATTTATCGAAAGAACTTGAACTAGAGTTCAAGCGGCGCAAAATTTAGTAAGCTTTCTAACGGAATTTTCAAAAATCTTTCTCACCTAATTTTTCTCAGAGCTAGTAACTTTCTAAGACAAGTCTGTTTTTAATCTGATTTTCGTACGTGGACACACAGTTTTGAAGGGTAGTGTATGTACGTAATTATAAATTAAATTGAATAAGTTTATATTGAAAGTCAGCACGTGAAGTATGTACAGCAAATTATAATTTTTCCTAAAAAACGGATAAACACTGTTAAATCGACTGTCAGATGCTGAGCTTCCATTCTCCGGTCTCGGCTCTCGAGAACTTCTGCTTTTTTCGCAAACGTTTTCATCCCGGGAAATAATAATCGCTCATGTCAGAAGAACTTCCGGCCTTCGAGGATTTAATCGTGGCAGCTTCCCTTCCCTTAAAAGTCGCATGGAAGACAAACACACTTCGAAAGCAATTTGCGAGTCGCGCGACGGCTGTAGGCATAATTTCGTTTTCTGACGATCCGCCTGACCAACAAGTCGGAAGTCTCGTCTACTTGTTGTTGATTTCGTGGTGAAATGATAAATTAAACGGGCCGCGATAGTGCTTTGCCCCGCAAAACAAGTAGCTTAAAATGCAAAATTATCAAAGTTTTGAACCTAATTTAGAAACTTTATCCATTATGTACAAAAGGAGTAGGATATACAACAGTAAGATAGAAAGCAAATGCACGAAAGGTCATAGAAATCAGATTTATTCTGAAAATTATTTCTTTAATAATACAATCTTCGAATCTTTGGCAGATTCGAATTCAGATTGGCAAAAAACATAGTTTTTATTCAATTTTATTTTTGGTATATATAGCATTTGTACGTATGGAGAACAATACAAGTATTAAATAATTTGGTCGAAGGATTTATTAATTGATCAAATATTGCACTGTTTCCGAGGTTTAAAATGATAATTACAAATTCTTAAGTATTAATTCGGACTGAATTATATGTACATGAACGTGAACAAACGTGTTAGCTATAAGAATTAGCAAAAATTTCTTTCTTATACAATTGGTCATTATAAAAATTTAAAACTCATGAATTCTTTCAAAAATATTAAAGTTATCGGAAAGTACTTTGAAACAATTTACAAAAAAAAAACACTATTATAGTCTTATTTTTTCTAACTTTCGTAATAATTATTGAAACTTTTTTTGAAGTAACAGTAAGAATTTACCCATTAAGAAACGATTAAACTAATTTAAACAGAGTGCCGAAAATATCATAAATATCCTGTTTCATTACAACCCTTCAAAGAATTACAATAGTCGAACCTCTGGCAGAAATCTGCATCCATATAAAAATGCAAAATGGTGCGAAAGAAAAGTTTCAGAGAAGCAGCCTGATAACAATTCCTCTGAAAGGAAATGAGGATAAATGATAGAGGGGGCTTAAAGAGCATGAGGAACAGGGGGGCAGAGGGGTCGAGGGGGAAGGAATTAGACAGATGGGTGAGAGGGTTGTCAAATAAAAGTGTAGATCTATTGGAAGGGAGAGATTCAGGTAAATAGTAGAATTAATGGAAAAGGAGGAGGAGAAGCAGGAGGATGTAGATTTATGGGGAGGGGGTGAGTGAGATGAATAGTAGAATTGGTTGAAAAAGCTGAAGAGGAGGGGATATGTAACTGTGAGAATGATGGAGGGGAAAATGTGTGGAGGGTAGATGAGTGGGGTTGGAATGGGTGGCAGGGTGAAGTGTATAAGATGATGAGGGAATAGTGGGAGAAAGGCTATAGTTGGCTTAGAGGGTGATGGAGAGAAGGTCAGTGTTTGCGAGAGAAGAAGGGTACAGGATGGATGGGGATGACGTTGTTGGATAGAGGGGACGATCTGAAGGGAGCGGGGGTGTAATGTGAGCAGTGGACAAAAGGTGGAGTGTTGATAAGAGGGGTTGAGATGAGTAGAGTGGCAAAGTGTAAGAGGTGATAAAGGGAAGAGGGAGTAGGTTATAGTAGCAGAAAAGATACATAGAGGTGGCTCAGAGGGTTATGCAGTGACAGAGAGAGGCAGATGAGGCATAGGAGGGAAGAGGAAAGAGTGTGTGATGGATAAGTGAGAGCATCGTATGGTAGAGGGAATGATTTGTGGGTGTGAAACAGGGAGTGAGGAGTAACAGTGATATGTGAGGGTGGGACTTTGGAAGGGAAAAGGGATGGATGGTAAATTGGAGAAGGTGGATTGGGTAGAAGAACTAAGTGTTTCAAAGGTAACGCGTAAAAAGGGATAAGAGGTCCAATTGAGTATGGATGGCGATTATTTTTACTCTGAATGTATACACAAAATTAGCTCGTTGTATAACTGAAGATCGTTCCATTAGCGGTACATTCACGCTAGTTTCAATGTATATATATATATATATATATATATATATATATATATATAGCAATTTTAAAATATAAAAAAACTTTTGAATTTCAAATAAATCTGGATTTCGAGAGAAAGGTATATCATGAAGCTGAATTTTACACTGTTGAACACAAACGAAAAACGACAAACTTCTTAACTTCTAACCGCAGCTATACTTGACAAGACGGGAAGTATTGCAACCTCAAGTTACCTCCTGAGTACATACACTAAGTACTCTTCAAGCAAACGGATCTCCCTTGAAGAGGTCGTTGTGCAAACCTACAGTAACTTCAGTTCTACAGTAAATGTCTGTTGTCTCATAAACCTCTAGGTCCTAAAGATCCTCTGTATTAGTTCCCAATTGACTGTAATTTCCGTTCTGTATTTATTTTTGTCAAATCTCTTATTATCTTTAAAAATAAAACACTATTTTCATGCGTGTTTAGGTATTTCATAAAATTATTACATATTGAGTTCAGAAATGTCTTAGAAAGTAGTTAGATGCTTCGCATATAAATGTTGGAAGCCTTCAACGTCATATAGAGAGAACTTCTATGAGATTATCATGTACGAGATTATCCAAGAACAGTCTTGAAAATCGTTTTATTTGGGTTCGAAGCATCATAAGTTAAAGGATGTGTTCTTGAAGGGAGATTCTTCATCATTAGTATAATTCTAGAAGTTGATTTTGGTCTCCGAACTTTGCTCGAGTAGTTTCATCGCCAGATAGCTAAGTGGTGTGATATATAGTCATACTGCATGTATGACACGATCCAAGTTTAGTCTTCCGTAGTTCTTGAATTAGGCAGAAGATCATCAATAACTTTGCTGCTTTGAACTGCTCACAGCCTCGCAGGATTTTGTTTCCTTTTGCGATTATCAAATGCGCAGGTGCAAATTACATACACCGGAATAGTAGATGTGCTCTGATTTGGAAACTCGTTGAATTCCTCAGATCACCTTCCCTTTGTGGAGTCCGTTCGTGCAAGAACTTCATCTGATTTCAACGTCTTTCATCGAGAGTGATGAAATTTCCAGATTTGTTTTTAAAGAGAAACTAGTTATAACCCATTAAAAAACTAATAAAAGTATTTAATAGAACGTACAAATTCAAATAGTTCGCAAAATGTTATTTTCGAAATTCTATGAAAATTATATAACGTCCGATTTGCATATTAATTCTGATAAGGTATTTAAAAATCGGGAAGAGTGTAAACTTCTTTAACACGCTGGAATTAGAATTCTCATGAAAAACTAATTGAGAGTGCTGTGGAGCAGAAAGATAAGAAGAGCATTCAGGTTATTCAGGTTTTTAGGACTCGGAAGTGGCCCATAGCCGAAACTATAAACGGAATAAGATCGCTGATACGCAGAGTGCAATTGCAGTTACTGTAACTGCAATCGCTGGTGAATATAAGGACAGTGCTTTCCTTCCTTTATGGTTACTCTTCTATTTCCAAGGAAGTATAAGGAAAAAACTTACATAGAAGTTTTACTATTGTATTACCTTACCCACGAAATACGCAATTTCCCGTTGAGTGTCTCAAAGATTTCCCAATGGAATTTTCAAACTTTATTTTAGCCCTATATCGTTCTGAGAAAATTCTAATAACACATTTGAAAATATTTTCAGGTGGCTAGACGCTTAGCAGAGTTTTCCTTAAATATTATTTCTAATAATTATCGAAAAGTCTAAGTTATTTTAAATTATATATTTCAAAATTTGAGTATAACGTTCTACAACACGAAAGCTCAAGTTGTAATGAAACACTTGATCATTTCGTGATTTCGTTTCCCAACTTGCGTGCTCTAATGACGCCTCTGAGATGCCGTAATTGGATAGTGCCTAATTCCTAATAATAAAGAGAAAAAGTAATTCTTTCCACGTGAGATTCTAATAAAAATTAGGAGATTAAATGAACTTACTTGTTAAGTTATATTGTATTGTAAAATTTTAAACTGAATGTTTCAAATTACACGATTAAAAAATTAGTTAAAAAAGTCTTCAAAATAGAAGAGTTTTAGATCTTTTGAATTATTTTTAAGAGAGAAATTTTAATGAGAACAATTTGAAATGCGAACATAGTAAATTGCAAATGTCTAATTCAAATGGAACAATTGAGCCGTTTTCCAAAAAGCAAACGTTTTTTCATGTTTTAATTTACCAAAAAAAAAAACTCTTCCAGAAATCTTTTAAACCATACTTGGGATGTTTAATTTTTTAATTTTGTGACTATTTTATTTATATTAAAGTAGCCAGACACTTCTCAGGCCAGCCAAGTCTACATTTTCGCCCAATTAATGAAGAGAGGCATTTTAATTCATATCTAAAGTACAATACTTCCAATATTTTATTTTCTGTATTATATTCTGTTCTTTCTGTGATATCCTGAATTTCCACCTCTTTACAGTCATTTGCACACCAAATTTATAACTATCAACTACATTCAGAGTCGAACTGAGATATAGGCGCTAGGCGCAAATGTATTTCTTTAAACACATGCATGATGCGTATGAAACGGGGCTGAAGTAATGCTTTTCAAGCATGGTGACATCAGAAGGCAAAATTGCACTTTCTCCCTCTAGGGAGCAAAATTGCGACATCAGAGATGTATAACGAAAATGATATATCTATGAGCTCACATATTGGGCTTACGAAAAGTGATCGTCAAGCAATCAGTTTATCACATTGACAGATTGTTTGACAGATCGGACCAACTTGAAGCGATAAGTGACCATGAATTACCGATTAATTACGATAATAAATTACCGTAATTATCCAAAAGCTTAAAAATTTCCTAAATTCATATCAAAATTAAAATAAAGTTTCCCAAATTCCTCAATATGAGCAGAAAGCTTGCCCGTGTTCCAATCGTGTTTGAAATCATGTATTTGTTATAAAAAATATATGATATGTACCAAGTTGGAGGGGACTATTTACAACTCGTGTATTTTATCAGTACTTGTCTTCGCTTCGCCCTCTGCTCGTGCTTGCTCGCCTACGACTCGTACTGAAAAAATTACATTCGTCCCCTCGAACCCTTAGTGCATAATATATTATTTCGTAAACCGCAAGAAAGAAAAGAGTGTATCTTCAAACAAATGACAATGCACTACACGAGCCCATGTAGTTACTGCTTTTTATTTTTCTATATTGCTATTTACAGGTCTTTTATTCTGCTTGACTGTACATTTTTCAGATTCGGACGAAATAAGATTGCTTATTAACACCCTAATTGTGATTATTTTATTATAAATTATATAACGTATGAAAGAGGGAGTTTATACGACCGTAAATATATCAATATGTTAAATTTCATAAAAAAAGGTAGTTACCGGTTTTCTTGTTTTGCACGACAGAATAGCTCTATATAGAAATTTTAGAAATTCTTAAATTCTAATTTTTATACGAATAGATTTTGAATTGTTGGACTTTTCAATTATATAGTGAGTGTATAGGTCTCCGGGCACGTATCAGTGGTCGGACAAATATTTATTTCCTCTTGACCAAATTGTTATATTGTTATAAAAGTTATTTCATATATGAAAGAGATTGGCATTTATTTTCTAACCTATTTTTGACAATTTGTATAATGTAATACTTGTTTATATCTGGCCTTCCAAAAGTAGTGTCCGACCTTAGAATCGTTGTCCGGCGACCGGTAGATTTACCCTATTCAGTGTCAGACATAATAATAATTTTTGTATTACGAATCTGCTTTAAATTTCCCGTATTGTACAGAATCATACTTAAGGCAGTTAAAAATCAAATTGTACTCTAGCTTGAGGGTTTATACAAGAAAATTTGTACATAAAATGTTTAAAAATTTTAAAAACTTGTAAAACAGATATGCACATACGTAATGGATCAGAATTTTGCCAATGATTAAAGTTTCTTTTGAAGGTTGATATACAATTTTTGTCATATACAAAATATCTAGAAAGAAGGGATGTCTTGCGTATAATGTAATTATCACATACAGTGGCCAAAGCCTTCGTTAAAGTTCCTCCTTCTTCAAAAAAATATATTATCCCATTGAGAGAAGGCGATAAAAAGTTCAAAGCTTGAGAAGGGTCGAACCACAGCTGTGAGTTGGCGAACTGGAAAGATCATCTAAAATGGTCGAGAATTCTCGATCATCCTTTGATCGATAGCTGATAATTAGACGAGGGGTATAGGGATACTTCTAGGTGGTTGCCCCAGGGTTAGCGCGGATTGGGGAGGGCAGGGCAAATCCATTGCGATTAAATTCCAGGGTTTAGGATACTGTGCGAAGGGAGCAGGGGGAAACACAGAGAAATTGATTTTCCCCTGACATAATGACTGTCGGCATTCTAATTGAAATTCGGAATTCGACCACAAAAGAAAGGCAAAATAAGTATAATACTTATATTTGGTCCTACCTTTTCAATAAATGAACATCAGTTCTTATATATTACTAGAGTATGTAATTTTATTAATTTTGTATTTCAGAAGAACCGTTTCAACTTAAAAGAAATGCAAATATTTTTCAGATACTTTTGTCACTGAAAAAATAATTTGAAATGAATTTCTTTTTATACATTGAGATTTGTAATTTTTGCGATGTTCCATATTATCGTAACGTAATATTCTTTTTACCGTTTTAGATTTCGCATAAGTATATCCTCAATCACCTCATCCTCCAGAATTTCAGTGCATGATTCGTGAAACTCGATCTGTTATGTATAGCATTAACGTCACGGTATTAAATGGGTTATGTCCATTTGAGATTACGATATGGGATATAGAGCTAACACTCAATCGCATATGGAGCCATATACTACAGAAATAATTACAGATATCATGAGTTGTGTAGATGTAATTTTACCAGAGAGCAAATACTCGTAATCTTCACATGTTCGAGGTTGATTATCCTTTAAGCGAGCTATTTACACTTTAATAAAACGTTCTAGTATTCATAATTTATTCGGCTATATTTAATTTTCCATAGATTATCTTATTTTATCTTATCTCACTTTATACGTAAAATCGTAAAATCTGTTTAACATGAGATGCAAGATTTTTCTTCTTTGTCTTTAAACTACTGCAATAATGTAATCAATTTTCATTGTCAAAATTGTCTCGATTTTGATTTTAAAATTTTTTATCTTCTCAAATTTAAAAGTCCTCAGTCACGAAGAATTGAGTTTCAAGTGTTTATCGTGGATCGAGAAAATAATCTCTATGAGGTCTTTTAATTTGGAAATGTTCAATTTAGAACGTCTTAAATTTAGAGAGCAATTTATATACTTTGACATAAAAAATTTAAAGGTGCACTTTAATTTGAAGCACAGCCGAACTTTGCATTTTTGAATATTGAAAGGCTTGAAGTTATAAATCTTCAATTTTAGAGTCTTCGAATTTGAAATTGATCAATTTTAGACTCTTTAATAGGAAATTGTTAAATTTTAACGGTTATAAATCTTATATAAATAAATAAATCTTGATAAATCTTCAATTTTGGAGTCTTCGAATTTGAAATTGATCAATTTTAGACTCTTTAATAGGAAATTGTTAAATTTTAACGGCCATGCCACGCTGAAAAAACCAGTTCTCGTCAGATCACTGAAGTTAAGCAGCGTTGGGCGCAGTTAGTACTTGGATGGGTGACCATTCGAGAATACTGTGTGCTGTTGGCATATTATGGGTGTGGTGAGCCCAAACTTGTAGTTATTTATAACTACAAGAAAACTATCCACCTAGAAACACTACCCGAATCGGGTAGTGTCACGCCTACCCTGAAAGGGAAATGGCTTAATGGTATACATACATACTCTATTTATTATCGTAATTTTTAAAGCCTTTAATTATGACAGTTTGATTTTAAAGATTTCCAACGTGAAATAATGGCATTTTTAAATTCTAGAATATAAGAAATTACGAATAATTAAACTTCACGTACACTGATAGAAAATTCTTGAAAAATCAAGCACTTTTAAATTATAAATCTCACTGAAAATTCATTTACGTCCATCCTTTTTAGCATATTTTTAATATCTTAAACTAGTATTTTTAATTAATAGATATAATAGATAGAATTCAAAATCTCGACCTGACGTATAAGTCACTTCACATGTTAAAATCCTAAAATTAAATACATGCATGTATTTAATTTTGTGATATTCTGAGATGTTTTAAGGATACACAATTCACCTACAAAGTCAAACAACTTTATTAAAGAGAAATCCAAGGTAAATCAGGCCACTGTTTTAAAACTGGAATTCATTCTTAGAGTGGAACCTAAAACGAGCGTACTTTGAAATTATCGTGTTTGAGTTTCAATGCACACTATGTATCAAATTTAATTTAATTGAGTAGAAAAAACTGCCAATACGTGTGCATTTAAATCAAGTCAAATTTTTCTAACAGTGTTGTAAAAAGACACATACATTTTATTTAGCTTCAAACGCCTGTAATTTCAAAGCCTTGGATGGTTATTTTTTCAATTAAAATTGAAATCCTTTATTAAAAACGAAATTTACAACTGATACCATTTGTGTGCGTTCATATGAAAATGATCCTTATCGTCGGTATGGAGTTATGTATAGGGGCATTTTTTAAGCTGACATTTTGAAAACCCGCTTTTCAAGAAAAATACATCTAAACTTAATGAGTTCCACAAGCGTACGTGTTATATATTTACATTTAACATACACATTTAATTAAAAGAAGTCTTAAATCTATTTTTTATTTTCGATATGACATATTAATTTTTTATAAAAATTTAACATTTCGAGTAAAAAAATGAACCATTATCCTAAATAATAAGATGACCATATGAACAAATAACCTTTTTTTTGTAACAATCCCGGACAATTAAAAAAACGGTCAAAGAAAGTATGTTCGGATGTCGTCATATTATTGACGAAAACTAAGGACAGAATGTTATGTAGGAAAAATTCAGATTGGAACTTACCGATATGATATGGAATCATCGAGGATTCAGTGCTTCCACTATACATTTGGTAAGCGCGATTTGTCGACGCAAACACGGTGACTCTTCTGACATTCAACACACTAAGTGCGACAGAACTCGATTCCAAAAGCGAAAGAAACTGTAACAAAAAAAGAAAAACAATTAGAAACTTTAACAAAACAGAGTATATAAAAAAATTCTTATAAAAACGTAATTAACTCGTTAGTAATTTTCAACATCAAGTTTCGATTATGGACTAGTGCAGCTGATCGGTTATTAGCTAATGAAGCGTGGATATTCACCACGTAAATAATTTATAATCGACAGAAATGCACAAAACGCAAGCTATAGGCATACATATAAGACCGTCATCGCCAGTCTAGAGAGGTGAAGAAGTTTTCGAGGGATTCACCAGCGAAGACTCACAAAGGAAGCTCGTTAATTATCAACGTATAATTAGACTGTGCAAAAAAAAATACACTGATCCACTAGAGGGTATTATCCACTTTGAGTTGTCCCTCTTGAATAAGTAAGAATATAAAAGGGAAGACAATCTACCTGGATCAAAGGAAAAAACCGCTTCTATATTGGCTAAAGTTTCATACTCTTTGATCCGCTCTAGAAAACTTTTCATGATTCTTAATTCAAATTTCGTTCAATGTAAATTAAGTAATTTTTTACATACTTTCACTCATTACTTCGTTGATATGAAAATAAAAATAAATTTTTTAATCTGGTAACCTTCTTGATATTATTTGTAGGAATTGTCCACTGATATTGTAATGGTTTATCTAATTATAAGTAGTTTAAAAAAATGGGATTGTTTATAGACATTTTTTTTAAATCTCAACTTTCCTGTTAAATAGAAAATTAATAGAAAAAAATTTAAAAATTGACTCACACAATATCTCTTTGAAATTTAATTAACTCTAATTTTTTTAAATGCTCAAATCAGTTAAAAATTGTAAGCTCTAGACTAATTTGTCCAGAAAAACGTTGTATGCCCCACTTTGCGGCGGACTTACGGATTTTAAATTCATGATTGAATACTTGAGTTTAAAATCAAAGAACTGGTTAAGTTTTAAAAGCTTGAAATTGCAATCTTTATGCATTGTTAAGATACGAGTACAAATTAAAATTTAAAAAAATTTTCACAACTGTTAAATTTTAAATTCAAACTGATCAAATTTAAACCTTTACTTTCACTCTGGCGAATAGCGAAAATTCAACAAACTTGATTGGCGGAGCTCCCATGGGGGGGGGGGGGGGGGTCAGTAAAACCTGAGCTATTTGTCGGATAAGCTGGGCGACTAGATACTTCGTTGAAAATAGTTCAATTTTGGAAGTTGCTATACCTTTTGTTATCGTCCCAGGTGAAAAAGTGATATATAGTTTATATATAGTGGACAAAACACTGCTATTTTTATTTGTTTCATAAAGAAAAAATGATAAAACAAATGAAAAATATCATTGTCTCGTTTACTATATATATACCAACTATATATAACTTTTTCACCTGGGATACTTATAATCAAAATCTTAAAACTCAAATTTAGAGTTCTATTAAAGAGGATGCAATGTTGCAACTTGCATATATTGCTCGATAAAGCTAAAAATTGGTGGGCATCTTTAAGTCATCCTACTGATAAAATTGGAGGAGGGAAGGAGTGGGGATTTCAAAGTTAGAGAATAAAGCATCCTTTAACCCATGGGTTTCGATAAATTATGGATCAAATATTTAGCTTAAGACAGATCACAGAAAGAAGTTTGAAAGTAGGAAAGAAAGTTCTTTGTGCGTTTGTTGACCCAGAAAAAGCATTTGGCAAGGTGGATAGATGTAAACTTTGGGAAGTCTTCAAAGAGTACGGAGTCAATGGACGGCTCCTACAAGCAATAAAAACAATATATGCAGGTAACAAAGCGAGTGTAAGAGTTAATGGGAAACTAAGTGACTGGTTAGATATTATGCAAGGAGTTAAAGAAGGATGCGTTATGTCCTCATGGCTATTTATCATATTTATGGACAAGTGTCTAAGAATGGCCCTCTTTGACGAAGAAGGTATAGATCTCGAGACAGTGAGGGTACGTGGGTTAGCTTTCGCAGATGCCAAGGTCATAGCAGAATCAATTGAAGACTTGCAAAGAATTTTGAGCAAACTAAATACAAGCATGAAGAACATGGGCCTCAAAATTAACGTAAATAAAACAAAAATCATAGTGTTTGAAGGAAAAGGTGAGAAAACAATGTGCAACATTGTCCTAAATGATGAGAGATTAGAACAAGTTGATAAGTACATATATCTAGGTAGCCTATTCACTAGTGGCGAAAAGATAGATAGGGATGGCAATACATAAAATACATAAAATGGCAATACATAGTTCTATATTTGTACCGACTGTGTATATGGTAGCGAGACATAGACCTGTCAAGAAAAGGATAACAGTCAAATTAACGCGATTGGCATGCAACCTCTGCGCACTATTTGCGGGAAAACACTGATGGAGAAAGTGAGAAACGAAATAATCCTGATGGTTCGGACATTTTGAAAGAATGAAAGATGAGCGTCTAACGAAACAAGTGTATGAAGGTACAGTAAATGGCAGTATGCCCAGAGGCAGACCGTGGAAAGAATAGTTAGACTGTGTGAATGAGACCTTAATCCGAAAAGACATAAGAGGCCATATAGAAATAGGAGAGCTTTCATGAAAAAATCCATGGACGTGAAGGAAGCTAGAGAAGTATGCCAGGACAGAAAAGTGTGGCGACAAATAGTTTATAAAAAGAATGTGAGTATAGTGAATGACGCCTGAAACAAAAGACCTTGGATACTGATGGGCCCGAGTGGGGAACCTTACATAACAACCTTGTGAAGCTCTACACTTGGGGTGATCGCTAGAGAGATTGATCAGCAACCTGGGTCGGAACAGTGTTGCGGAACGAACGTGTTATTTAAATAAATAATACGAAAATTCTAGATCAATCTAAAAAATCTACACCTCCTTCCCAACACTACTATTTCCCAACCGAACGAGTCACGCCTACCCCGAAAGGGAAATGGCTTAATGGTATAATAATAATAATGAAATATATTCGGAAATATATGAATATCCTAAGTTCTTTTGAATTTTATCTCAAAAAGGACAATTGTGAGTAAAAAAACTGGTGTAAATAAAAAACAATTCGACAACGCGATTAAAATTATCCGCTGATTTTGAAACAAAAATACATAGATTTTCCGTTAATTCTATTACCAACGTATAATTGATCTATCCAGTAAATACTACTTTATTCTATTGCTTTCAAAATAAAAAAATTATTGCATTAGTTTTATATGTAAGTCGAAGCAATTACTGAATTATCATCGGTTCGAATTTCATTATTTTATTAATTATAAGAGGAAAATGTATATGAATGAAATGGGCAATTCACTTGTAACTTTAAAATCGTTTAACCAAATTCACAAATGCAATTTTACAAGTTCGTCGATGAGTGGGCGGACAGGAAGGAGATGTATTCATCGAGACGGCACTTCTAATTATTTTTCATGGTTACAGCTGGAGGACCAATTGATTCTGTAATTAAATTAATTGACAGTCAACTACTGCCTGAGGGCATTGCCCACTCAGATTTGAGCCTCTGTAACTATCTGTAATTTCTGAAATAAAAATGTAGAGGAAGACATTCTAAATCCATTTCTCCCTATAGAATTTCTCATTTGCAACAAATGTTAGTCATCAATCTTGTCTTTTGAAGAAGAGAGTATATATATATATATATATATATATATAATTACTCTGTCAATTAGCATCTGAGTATTTGATTAGAGGGTTGAATTTGTAATCAGGGATCGAAAAGAAATTAAGGGGCATTTTTCGATTTTTTCTGATTATTTCTACAAATTTAAAATAATTTTGTAGCAGGAAATAATGGAAGTCTGGAGGCACATTGTCAAAGCCAGGTGGCTTTTTAGTTTTATTTTAAACTACATTAAAGAACGAAAAACATTGATGAAACACATTGCGCTGACGTAGCTACATTGTTTTTCGCTACTTTCTCATACGTAGCTTAGTTTTAAGCGAAATTATTTTGGATTTACAGAAATATTTGGACAATATCGAAAAATGCCCCTTCATTTCGTTGCGGACACCTGTTTGAAATTCAACAATTTTTGATTGACTCAAATTAAGTTTTATACTTGTTCGCTTGAATTAGAGTTTTCGAGCTCCGCAATTCACATCGTTGAGGATAGCGAATACTTCATTTTGTAATATTCAATACCATTATTCTTTGCGGCTTTCGATATCACGCTCGTAATTTCTAGCAAACCGTGCAGAAAACCGTCCGGCATAGGTTTTCTCGAAAAGCATGTGAAGTGATCGCAGTTTTATGGTCGCAGTCTGCAGTGACTACGAAAGCATCGGAAGTTTATGTCCTGGAATTTGAAAATATCATTTACACAGTAAAAAGCTCAAGAGCCAGGAATCTTCGAAGAATATGTCCAATCTTTTATTTTATGTCATTTTAATTCGTTTTTAAATCGAAATCATCCATCTTTGAAATATAAAATACTCCATACCATACAAATTAAACTAGATTCTAGTTAAAAAAAAAATTAATCTTACATTCTCTCCCTGAATGTAGCTAAATTAAATCCCATTATTCTCTCTAATAAGGAAATATGTTTCTCTCGACTCTTTTCTCAGTTTTGATAACGCTCAAATCAATGCGCTCATCAACACAATGCAAGATTCATGTTAATTATTTCGGGCCATGGCATATCTCAATTATAGTAGATAGTACTCTTCTCTCAGGTAACAAAAGCTGAGTAGGACTAGATATCTACAAAGCATATATTATTACGTATAATGAAAGGTTATCTCTGTATAATAATAAGCCTTTGACTACGATCAGCTTGTGCATGTGGCGTCAATGAAGAGCCACAAATGCGGGTTAGTTTCGCGACTGTGCTTGTGAAAGGCGAAACTTACACTCCTCTTCTAAATGACCATCTTGTTAATATACTGTTGGAACACATTCAGGACAAGGTTATACGTGTATCAAATAGCGAAAATGGCCCTAAGTGAACGACCATTTAATTAACACCTATACTCAAACGTTCTTCACTGCAACTATGAGAAAGTTGCTTTATGATCCATTATGTATTAGAAACAGTTCTGCAGTATATTTTGTAATCATTAAACCAACACGTATTTTTGTACAAGATCTATTAAAACAAGGAATGATTTGTGATGCAAAAGTGTGGATAATAAATTTGCATTTAATTGAAACATTCATTAGTCAGCATTTGCAAAATGAAAATAAAGGAGAGATTTGTGTGTGAAAATAGCTTCCCTACCTGTGAGTACCGTTGCAATTTTTTTAATGACGACGGATAATATTTTTGTTTAATTTAACCGAATGGATCTACAAAGTCCATGAATAAATCCTCATTTCTCTCACCAACCTTTTTCCAAACGAAAAATTGTTTTCACTTATCACACTCTCCTTTTGCTCTCTTTCTATTCATTACTTCTGTGTCCACAAAATTGTTATGCAAAATCAAACTTTGTTTACCACTTTTTCGAAAATTCTTTCTTTTAATGAATAATAATGAACATTAACTGCTGAATTCAAGTATACAAAAATTAAAAATTGATAACGTTTGAAGTTGAACAATTTGATAATGACGATTTCACAATTTTCAATTAAACGTTCAAACTGAAACAATTTTAGCTTAAAATTGAATAGCTTTCATGCCAAATTGTACAATTTTCAAATTTAAATTGTCAGCCTTTGAGAATTTAAAACTAATATCACACTATAAGAAAATTCAAGAATGTACAAAACAACAGCAATGTTGTACCTTCTTAATATTAGCTTCGCCGACTTTAAAGCATTTTAATATAGAAAATTGAGGTTTTTCAAATTCTACGATTGGATCTTTGAATTGAATACAATAAAAAAATGTTACTGAGACGATTTTTAACGTAAAGCTATAAAGTGTCTGGAAATTCCCAAGCAATTAACAAATTTACAGATAAATGTGTTAAAGTTGCGGTTGAATGCCAAAAAGTTGTCCACTTTAAATCCCAGTCATTTTTCACTTTCCACTTGAACAATAAATTTTTTGAAAAGTTATCTCAGTAAATTAATTATATCAAAGAAAAATTTAGCCCAATTTTAAAGTTTTAGAAGGCTTTATTTAGAAACTATAAATAAAAAAGTACGCAACATGTTTTGTCACGCACCTGTCCCAAACCACAAATTTAAAACGAAAAATTTCTAAATAATATTAATATCATACGTACAGTTCAATATTTTAGAGCGGATGGTTTTAAAATTGGTTTCAAAGCCCGCCCCATACATTTTTATCTCCTCTAGCGGCATGGCTATTTTAGGATAAAACTCGAAATATTCAAACTATTCATAATTCGGGCTAAAATTGTCAATTTTATGCTTACACCGATTTTGGTATAGTTAAAAATCGATTTATCAAACTTGATTTCAAATAAAAGTTAATAAAGATCATTATTTTTACTTAATATTTTTGATAAAATGTCCAGTTATGATCCATATTAGTTTTTTGTACTATAAAATAAGAGGATGTCTTGAAACGCTGAAGTCAAAATCAACTAAATCATAAAAATGGTAATTTTTCAATATTTTCAAATATTTTTATCTGTACTGCATATATTTTTAGACGACTTTTGAAACTTGTTGTTTAATCTTAGCCGCATTTCCTGT
Organism: Andricus curvator; assembly: GCA_932195095.1. NCBI lineage: Eukaryota > Metazoa > Arthropoda > Insecta > Hymenoptera > Cynipidae > Andricus > Andricus curvator. Next base: position 27,543 of record CAKNYM010041670.1, read on the forward strand.
CACGGGACCTTTACTATACAGATAAAATTCATATCCATCACAAATGCATATCTTGATCTCTTGGTTTTATATTTTCATACTCTCTTTGGTTACACTTAATTAAAAAAAAAAATTTCTTCAGAAATCTCATTATCTAAAATAGTCAACTTTGTGAAATATTCCACAATTGAACGTTAATAATTAAATAATTTAATTATGAAAGTGTTTTATTAGAAATTCCATATTTAAAAAATCGAAATAATGTGTAGCATTTGTAATTATATCATTTATTATCATTTATTATCATTATTATGCCACCAAAGTTCAGCCCATATGAAACTCAAAGGACAGCTTTCTTATAAAAAGCCAAATTTAATGAAAAATGATTATTTTTAAAAGTGTGGGTTTTTTTGAGAAAATTGACTTTTTATATTTTTAACCAAATCTCTGTTATTTTGTTAATTTCAAACCTTGCGGATTTCGAAAAAGGATAATAAAGATCACCAGAATCCGAGAAGAAAAATTAAATAAATAAACTAGGTCGAAAATTATTTGAGTTTTAAAAAACGTGTGTTTTACTGCAAATCGACTTCAAAATTAAATTGACGCGTAACTTCGTAGATATTTTTTTGTGTAAAATTGTAAAAATACGTATCGCCTGATTTCCTCTAAAAAAAAATTCGCCGAGAGATTCAGCGACTTGAATAATAGAACCTACCTGATTCACAATGTATACGTTCATTAATTGTTTTATAAGATATTTGCTGAGCACGCTGACCACTAATATTTTGTTGGGGAAAAGTCAGTAGTCAGTTTTCACAATCATACTATTTCAAGATTAATGACCACTTCAGCAATTTTTGTTCGTAAAAAGAAGTAAAGCTTTAATTTTTGCTGTAAAATATGCAAATTTTTACTGCAAAATAGAATATTCAAATCTTTTCTGCACTTACTCTCAAAGTCTGTGCTTTATCTTTCCCGTAAAATTACGTGTTTCTGAGTTACGAGAATGTAGAGTTTCATGGAGGTTATACGAAAAGGAAAAATTATTGAATTTTTAGGAGAAGATAAAAGGGGAGAATTCGCATCGAATTGCCGTAGCGCTGAAAAGATTTTGCAGACTTTACGATTCGAACAACGGAATTTATATGGCGACCCGTTATAGGCATCTGACGCTTGTATCTTTTGTTCCGTGCCTTATTTTTGTGACATAAAATAGAAGTTTGCTACGTAATATATTTTAAATAATTTTGAAAGAAAAATAGCCAATATTGACGACTTTCGAATATAAATACATGATGATGGTACACGGATTTTATTTTTAAAGATAAAATAACTTCTTTTAGATTGAAAATTTTCAGATAGAAAATGAATGTTCCCAGAAGAAGCAATTTTACATTTTTAATTTCTATGCCAATCATTTTTACTAATAAAACAAAATGAATGTGAAAGTACATCAATTTCAGACATTTAAATACTTACTATTTTTCCGGTACAAAATACTAGTGACGTGACCAAATGTAAATTTTGTATTTAGGTACTTAGTGAACTGTAATAATGTAAATTATGTAGTGCAGTTCAGTCAGGGGATTAGGAAAATTATGCAACCTTTATGGTTAAGTTGGTTTAGTACTTGAGACTTCGTCGACAGTTAACTGTATGTACGTGCTTCGGATGTGTTAGCCCTTCTGAATAGTGATCAGTATTTACGGAGTTTGCTTTAATTGAAAAACTGTCGACAAACAAATGTTTTTTTTTTTTTTTTTTTAAAAGATTTATTTAACGTCGCATCTACATCTAGGTAATTAGCGACAGGTACGATATGTATGAGTTATGATTTTTACAAGTTCGAGTTACAGGTATATGTTTTGTTAATGTTGAATTGTAAATGGATACATTGCAAATGATGGTGTTACAGTTCTTTGATTTGTTTATTCTTGGATTAACTGCCTTATATTTTTCCTTTATATTAAGGAGCTTAGATTGGCTTCTTTAATAAAGTTAATCGTTTTTTTAACTTCGGTATGTGTCCCTAGAGCTTCTTGGAGTGAGTTTGAGATTTTGAGTTTACGTCGAATATCACTAAACTTTGTACATTCGATAATTAGGTGGTTGACACTGATTACACAGTTACACTGGTCACATTTTGGGGGGTCTGATTTTTCAAGGAGGTGCTTGTGCGTAATTTTGGTATGTCCGATTCGGAGTCTGGTGAGGAGAACTTGTTCCCTTCTTGTGAGTGTTTTCCATGAGGGGTGATTTGGCTTCTTCTTCTGGATAGTTGGAACTTCATTCTGAATTTTGTTGTTGATTTCTCTCCAATATTGGTGGGCGATTCTTTGAACGTAGTTTTTGGCATCTGGTAAGGATATTCTTAGGTTTTCCTCCTCAACTGGTAGAGAAGTTGCGAAATTGGCCAGTATGTCTGCTTGTTCATTTCCGTTGATATTTTGATGTGAGGGGATCCATATGGCCGTGATTTGTTTCTTTAGTTGCAGGCATTCGGTATAGGTTTTTTGGATTTGTTGGATCCTATGGTCGTATGAATTTCTAGTTTGGGTGGCTTGGAGACTACTTAATGAATCGCTGAATATTACGAAGTTACAGCCAGGTAGAATTTTACATAATTCGAAAGCTTTCATAAGAGCCGAGATTTCTGCTGAAAATATACTGCTCGAATTTGGGAGACTAAAGTAGCATTCTTGATCTCGTGAGTAAACAGCGCATCCTACTCCTAGTTCTGTTTTAGATCCGTCGGTAAAGAGATGGGTTGAACTGCTGTAGCTTTGTTCGATGTTTTGGTATAATTGTAGCCATTGGTTTGCAGCGATATCTTTTTTCAAATTTTTCGTTAGCCTGAGGTCCAACTTTGGAGGAAGCAGAGACCAAGGAGGGTCTTGGCTAAGGACATTGTGTTGGATTGGGGGTAACTGGGTTGATGTTACCGTTAAGTATTCTTCTAATATTTTTCTTATAGGTTTTAGGAGACATGGTCGTAAATTGGTTTGCTCTTTTGGATTCTTCGATAAGAGTAATTCATGGGTTGGGTTTTCAGGGGTGGCTGCTATCGAGACTGCTTGTTTTAAGGTGAGTTCGAGTCTTCTGATGCTTAGGGGGGGTTCGTTTATTTCTAGTAGAACTTTTTTATTTGGGCTAGTGTGAAAAGCACCGCAACATATTTTTTGACTGGTGTTGTAGATGGGATCTAATAGTGCAAGGGTACCTTTTTTTGCTGAATTGTAGATTGTGGACCCGTAGTCTAATTTTGATCTGATGATGGCTTCGTAGGTTAGTTGTAGAACACTAAGGTCGGCTCCCCAACTTCTATTAGCCAGGATTTTGAGGATTGCGATCCGTTTTTTGCAGTCTTCTTTTAATTTGAGTATATGAGGTCTCCATGTTAACTTTTGGTCAAATATTAGACCTAGTAATTTGATTACTGTTACTCTCTTGATATCTTGTTTGTCTAACTGTAAAGTTGGGGTTATTTCTGGAATTTTTTTACGGGAGAAAATGATATATTCGGTTTTTGTTTGAGAAAATTTATATCCGTTTTGCAGGGACCAATTCCATATTTTGTTTAATGTGTTTTGTAGAGTTTTCACAGTAGATTCGATGTTCTTTCCTTTACAGTATATGGTCAGGTCGTCTGCAAATATTGTTGATCCTACAGGTTTATCGATCGTGCGTATGACGTCATTTATTGAGATGAGAAAGAGGGTTGTACTCATGACTGAGCCTTGGGGTACTCCGTTTTCCAGGGTGAATCTATCGGACAGTTCACCATTAACTCTAACTTGGATGTACCTCTGGTGGAGATAGTTTTTGATGAAAGCTAATAGATAACCGTTGATTCCTTCTTTTTCCAGGGTTTTAATTATTTGGTGTCTCCATGTCATTTCGTATGCTTTTTCAATATCTAAACAAACTGTTATTAGGTGCTGATTATTAGAGAATGCTTCACTGATTTTAGTTTGAAGGTTGATAAGTGGATCTAGGGTGGATCTTTTATGTCTGAATCCGCTTTGTTGGGGCGCGAAAAAATTGTTTTTTTCTAGATACCACCGCAGTCGAGTGTTGACTATTTTCTCGAATAGTTTGCACATTGTGCAGGTTAGAGCGATTGGACGATAGTTTGTTGGATTCGTGTGGTCTTTGCCAGGTTTCGGGATCGGAATGACTATTGCTTCTTTCCACTGCTGTGGGAATTTTTTATGAAAAACAAATGTTACCTGAGGCTTCATTTAAAATAAATACTGCTGTGAAAAATTTATTTTGAGCATACTAAGGAACCAATGGATATAAATAATAATACTTTTATAGAATAATATGCAACCAGATGTAAACTAGATATAAAATTTCGAGCAATGCATTTAGCCTGATTTTCAGTAGATGAATAAAAAGCGGAATTTCTGCTGCTGAAAAATAAAAGAATGGAAATGCCGCAGGCAGGGTGCAGAATTACAACAGTACCACTGCTAAAAGTACAAATAAGGGAGTATCTCGAGTCCTTTTCACGAATGGAGGAAAGTACCCCTACCTAAGTGCATTGCGATATTGAGATGTAACCCACGTTTTCAATATAAGGGCTCTTACTCTACCCTCAAGCAGGGCACATTTTCGACATCCGACTTTTAACCCTCTCTCTTCCAACAAATAGTCTGACATTAATGTACACGAAAAATAGCAAAATACTTCTCAAAACGAGAAATAACAAAGCTTTTACATATAATAATATAATTTACTGAATACATACTCCTGAAAAAATTTTTTAACAAAAATAGTAAACTCATTTTGGGTTCAAATCTTCATCTTAAAGGCAGGTAGCAGTCTCTGGCGTCGTGTAATCAGAAATACGGTTTTAGAGCCCTTTTAAAAAAATTGAAAATGATAAAATTGGTCTTATTTGGCAAAATACACATTTTTGCTTGCCCAACACATCTTTCTCTTTATGCCTTATATACTGTCACCCAAAACAAGAAAGTGCGGTAACTACATTTGAGATTTGAGCGTCCGAGTCGCATTTCTTTCCAATATATTAAAATGGAAAACAATTGCGAATCAGGAGGCAAACCGTAAAGTAGTTCCCGCTACTCTCGAAATATGAATCAGTGAAAAATTGACTGATTGAAATAGTAGTTGGACATTTCACTGATTAATCCGTTATTCCGGACTTTTCACTAATCAATTCAGTAACACCAGAATAAATCATGCGAGATATAATCTCTAAGTTTTAAAGTAAAGCGTTGTTGTTATTCATTTGCTTAAGTGGCAAAAATAATTTGTTTAAGAAATAAATTTTTGAATTTTCGGACTGTAAGTGTCCTGAATTTACTGCGGGAAAAATATAATCTAACTCGTGTAAAAAGTACTTATTTGTCGGGTGTGTACGTGACAGTCGAATCTTGAATGTAAAGAAATATTGGAGGTTTTTTGTCATTTAGAAGCATAAAATCTTTTCACATTTTTTAATATTTGATCACATTCATGGGTTTTAAGTTTTTGCTATGATTATTTCATTCAATCTACTAAAATCTTATTTTATTATGACTGCTAAATTGACGTGGTGCAGTGCTGTTGTCAGTGACCGCATTCTAGCTATTTGAATCAGTGAGATTTCAGTGACAATCAGTGACTTTTCACTGATTCAGATTTAGAGAGTATCTTTTTTTTTGCATGGCAGTATATATATAGAAAAATTAGAACTGATACATTAATTATTTTAATAATAAGTTAGAAGACTGTGAAAGTGAAGTCAGGAAGAAACTGTTTAATTAATTAATTAACTTATTGAAACTGGCATAACAAATATTTTTCTTACCCGAAAGAGTTTCAAAACTATAAAAAATTTTCATTAACCACAAGCCTGAAATTTGCCCCAATTTTTTCTATAATAATGCTATTCGATATCATGTAAACAAATAGAGAAAATATTTTTTTGCCATGTTGTCTAAGAATGTATTGATCAAATAATTTTCTCTGAATCCCTGAAGGATATTTTTTCATTGGATCATAAATGAAGTACACGTGTAACGTTTTCTTCCATCAACATTCATGGCACCTTTTTCCTTATAAACAACTGGCAAAATAAACGTCAAACTTCAGAAAAGGGCAGACTGGCGCCGATGAGGCGATCCCCTAAATCCCACCCTTCTCGAGAAATCATGATTCCGGGGGATTTCGAGCTTGGCCGAGGCCATCATTCAAGTAACCAGAGGGCCGTAACGAGAGAAGAAAAGATGGATGGCCATTGTTGATTTAGAGAAATAGGAATGCTCCAACCAGTCAAATATTGAAATTCTAAACCTTTTTCATGAAATTACATCAAATTGGATCAATTTATCATGTGCCATTGAGAATCTCAGTAATTATTTTCTTCAGTCTATTCAAATTTAATTAAAGAGAGTTCCCCAAAGTATAAAAAGGACAAATTGTATCTATACTGTTCAGAGAATAAAAATCTGAGAATTTTACAGTGGCCCATAGCGAGGCCCATAGTAGGAAAGAAGCCCGGAAAAACTGGCCAAAAGTAGAAAATTCAAAAAAATATTTCCAGTATTTCTTCGTTATCTGGATAGCATATTAAAGTAGCTGATAATAAAGCTTTGTATTGATTTATCGATTAGTTTTTCATGTCTTCTTGCGACCCTTAGTAATAATACTATGGTACCATGATCATATCTTCGGTTTGACAAAAAAAAATATTCTAGATAGAATCGGACAGTACAAAAAAGGTTAGTCTCATCGAACGGACGTAAGAAATCTCTCGGAATTCTACCTTCCATTACCGCATAAAATCAACTAGCCCTATATACACAGAGAAAAATGATTAAACATGCAAAAATATGTAAAAGCTGTCGTCACAACTCATACATGGGTAATTTGAGATTGATATTTATAGATACACAGTAATACAAGAATCTGAATTTCATTCAAAAAAGTCGGTTGACTTTCAGGTGTAACCAAAGGGATCATTCGCCGATTGAAAGTCGACCGATGATTGTAATATAACTTCAAGTTACTAGCTTGGTTGAAAGTCAACCGCTTTATGCACGTAAAATGAAATTTTTAGGTAAATTTAAGATACAAAGATTGTTGATATCGCGTCAAACCTCAAATTACTATTTTTGAATTCGAGTACATAACCTTCCTACCAAAGGATTGCGAGAGGTTTCACAGATTTCAAATGATTAAAAAATATTTCAAGAGTTTGAAGAAATTACCTAGTATAATTTCAGCGAGAATCTCAATTTATTCAAGGACTTTTCGGTATTTTAAGGAATTAGGAACGATTTCCGCGTTTTTACAAAGAATTTTAAGGGATTTTAAAGGATTTAAAGAGATTTCGAAATATTTCAACAAAAATCACGGGATTTCCAAGTATTTTAAAGAATTTCAGGAGACAACGAATTCTTTTTACGAATTTCGAAGGATCTCACGGGATTTTCATGGGATTTTAAAGACTTGAAGGGATTTAAAAATATTTTCAAAGATTTCAAAGAAATTTAAGGGATTTTAGTGGATTCTAAGAGATATAAAGAGGTTTTGATGATTTCACGGTATTTCAAAAGATTCCAAAGAATACATGGAAAAAATTTGACTGTATTACAGAATACAGCGAAAACTCTGTGACGACCAAAGTGGAAAATTTAGTTTCTGAAAATGTGCAACATTGATATTTTATAAAAGCCGTTATTTTTTGCGTAAGATTTCAAAAGATTTAGTGAAATTTCAAAAGATTTCAGAATATTATGAAGGACTTTAGAGTATTTCCAGGAATTTCAATTTCTTTTCAAAGATTTTAAGGGATCTCGTAATATTTCGAAATATTTATCGCAATTTTAAGGATTTTAATCGATTTTTAATATTTCCACGAATTTTAGAAGATTAGAAGCGATTCTCGTGGGGGTTTCAAGGTTCCAACCAATTTCAATGATTTCAAAAAAATTCAAGGAATCTCAAAGAATTTCGAGAGAGTTCAATCATTTTAATGGTATTTTGAGAGATTATGTATGTATGTAATATGAAATATTACATAATAAAAAATAAATAAAACAAATAATGACATGATGTGTATAATGATAGAAAAAGTAATTTCAACAGCCAAAGAAAGTTTCAATTAACATATTTTTTTTAAATAATGAAAAAGAGAAAACTTAGGTAAGACATCTTTGCCCCCCCCCCCCCCAAATAAGGATTCGTAAACTTTTCTGGACCTTTTCCCCAAGAAGCCTTACGTAACTATAATGGACGCTCCTTCATATAAATGCAAATTTTTAATAATAATACGTCGAAATTCGACATTATGAGTACCTCTTTTTGGGTTGCCCCTAAAAGAATGAATAAAAATTTTGTGGAAACTTGTTTGAATATGAGCTAAAAATCTAAATTTTCTCTTAGAAACCTAAAAGTAGCAGATCATCTTTTTTCGTTCCCAGAATCTTCTTTTCTTACATGTCTGCAAGGCGTGTAGTTTAAGCTTCTGTGTACAAACTTCAAAAATTTCTTTCCATGTGAATATTGCAGCTGTCGTCATGTAAACTATGAGGATACATCCTTTTTCGGGTTGAAAAAGGGTCGATAGCCCCCGGTAAAAAGTGTTCAAAGCCCGTTAATGTATGTAAACAGTGATGCGTGATGAAATTGAGGACAAAAATTTTTGTCACGGCCGAGCATTAACGTTCAAACGATTTAATAACCGTCGATGATAAGCGCCTCATAAATATTCAAACTGTTTCTACCCACCATTAGGATTTTTATACCCTCACCTATTTCACATTATTTACTCGTGCTGGACGCATCGGGAATGAAGTTATTTTTGCCACACACCGTAATCTGCCGCCGCCAAAAATAAGCTCGTGTATATCTGCTACCTGTAATTTAGGCAACGTAGCTCTGTTTTGAAAATTAATTTCGTAAAACGCTATGCCATATGCACTATTGCCATCCGAATGCAAATTTAATTGCCACAGGGACAGGTCCATTCGACATGAAAATGAATGTCAAATATTTTAAATTGAAAATCGTACGTTGTTAACGAATAAATCTTTTTTTTACATTTATTTCAAAATAGCATTTTTATATGCACGCTACAGCGTGCGAGAAATATTGCATGGAATTTCAAAAAAAGTTCACAAAAAGTCGCTGAATTACTGAACTAACAACTTCATTTACTTATTAATATAGAGTACATAATTCTCAATGATTTAAAAATATTTTTTGCAAAATCAAAATGAACTTTACAGTTGAAACAATTCTTTACCAATAGTCATTCAGCTTGAAGGATTCTGAATCTGGGTTCAAAATATTCATTTCTGAACTGTTAAACTTTTCAACATGGATTCTTTTAAATTTTTCCACAAAAATAGGAGAATAGATTCTTTTATATAAAATTAATATAGACACAATATTGAGTTAAATATGAAACGCATTAAATTCCTAAGATTTTAGGTCGAAATATATTACATTTCGAACAAAGTAGTTGAATTTTCAACCAAAAGAGACAAATTTTCCACCTAATGACGAAATTTTAACAAAAGAATTGAGTTTTCTCCTTAAAAAGTCAAATGGTTTAGAAAGCAGTTGACTTTGAAACCTACAAAGATCAATTTTCCGCCAAGTGGTCGAATTTTTAAATAAAAAATATTACACTTTAACCAAAATAGTAGCATTATCAAGCAAAAAAAAAGAATTTTTTAAAAGACAGTGGAATTATCAACCTGGAAAGTTGAATTTTCAACAAAATGATAATTTTCCACGAAAAAAGATAAATGATCAAGCATATAGTTTAATTAAAAAAAAATATGCAAAAAGGCAAATTGTTTAGACGACAGTTGAATTTTCAACAAAAAATTTAATTTTCAACCAACAAAGATGAATTTTTAACAAAAAAAAGGTGAATCCTCGACCATAAAAGATAAATTTTCAATCCATAAGGACGAATTTCCTATTCAAAACGACGAATGTTCAAAAAAACAGTTGAATTTTTGACTAAAAAAAGATGACTTTTAAATCAAACATCAACCAAAAAACAGGTGCATTTTTAACCAAATAGTTGAATTTTCAAGCCAAGAAGGCAAATTTGTATAGAAGACTTTTGAAGTATCAGCCTAAAAAGTTGAATTTTCGACAAAGAGATCGATTTCAACCAAGAAAGATGATTTTTAACCAAACATTTAAATTTGAAAATATATATACATATAATATATACATACATTTTTAACCAAATAGTAGGAGTTTCCGACAAAACGGACGAAGTTACAACCAAATAGAGAAATTTTCAACCAAATAGTTGAATTTTCAAAAAAAATATGAATGTTTTAGAAGACAGTTGAATTTTCAACAAAAAAGTTAATTTTAAACCTAGAAAGATGAATTTCTAACCAAAGAAGATGACTTTTCTACCATAAAAGAGGAATTTTTAATCCAAAAGGATGAATTTTCTATCCATAAAGGCGAATGTTCAACAAAAAAGTTGAATTTTCTTATTGAAATCTATTAATTTAGTTTGCATTGAAACGAACAAATCAAGAAAAAGGGGAAGTTTCTTGAATAGAGGAGAAAAACGAGAAATTATTTTAAAAAAGGGAAATAAGGTTAAATAGAAGAACGAGTGTGATAACTGTAATTGACGTTGAAATCAATTGATTAAAAAAGTTTTTGACTTGAAAATGCCCAAGTGCTAAGGCTTGCAATTGGGACAAATTAAATCTATGAATGCGGATTTACGAAATAGGACACTGTTCAATTTCAAACGCTATTAATATAAAGTTTTCTAAGTATAAAGCTTTAATGAGAAATTATTCCGTTTTTGAGGTCCTGAAATAAAACGTTACAATTTTGTCTAGTTTAGAATTTCAATTTTAAAAGTTTGATTATGATTGAAATTGAAACTATGTAAGTATAGCGAACTTCTGAGAAAAGCAGAAAAAAGTCGCAGAGTCGCATTTTCTCAAAAAAAGTCGAAAAAAATCGAAAGGGTCGCACGATCCGAGCCCTGGTATTGAAAATACTACAGCATTATAGTATTATATATTATTTTATATATATTATTATTATATATTATTATATATTATAGTATACAGTAATATAGTATTAAACCAACCGCTCGACATAACCAAGTAGATGCTATTTCTCTAAATACAAAAATTACAGTCTGATACATTCATTATCTTTAAACAAGTTGGGGGAATGAACATTTTTATTATGGCTGAAAATACTAATTTATAGTCCCACAAACTATTTCTAAATTAATGAATGTATAGTAATTTTGAGAAATAATAAAAAACGTAAAATTTGCATTAACGAATCGTGCGGAATATGGGAAATTCTTTGGCGGAATGTAGAAAAGATTTATTTTTAAATGTTTACGTGGATGAAAATTAAAATTTATATAAGTGTTGATAATGTTTAAAAAAAATACCATACAATAATTACTCAAAATTGTCCACTTGGATACATGGAATTGTTTGAGGCTTCTCGTTCGATCAACTAAATTAAGCAGCCCTTGGCTTGGATACACTCGGATGGGGACCATCGTACTATATGGAATGTATTTGTCAGCTTTTAAGCTGCCTTCATCCTTGAAATAATACAAATATTAATACCAATGAATTAATTTTAAACTGCTTAAAACATTTTTTGAGAATCCTGATTCTGATTGGATATTCGCTATAATTTTGGAGGATCTACTCTCTAAATTTGAATTAGTAGAAAACTACTAATTGGTAGTAGTTTTCTACTAATTCAAATAGTGCCGATTCGTTTACTGGTAATTAGTAAAAATCTACTAATTCAATGAGTAAGAATAACTGACTAAATGAATTAGTAACTGTATCTACTAAAGAAATTGGTAACGTTACTACTAAATGAATTGGTAAACAGTTTTAACATAAAATGTGTTTTTTCACTGTATACGATGGAAATTGCACAAATGCACATGTAACACTTACTTTTCGATAAAACGTAAATGTTTTCATACACTACTCGTTTTAAAATATGCAAGGAAATAATAAAATTTAAGGAGCAGACAAGTAATATTCTTAACGTTACAATCTTTCAGATCGAAATTTCTCAACCACACACTGTGTTTATCTACAACTTCAATTTTTCCAAATAAGTTTCGCCTTTTTATTTTAACACTTCCAATCTGTGGCACTCTATGAAAACTAGAATTGAGGGTTTTATTCTCTTTGGAGTCACAACCACTGACACAACAACCTCCGAAACTTGTTGATTTTCGATACTGATGTGCAAATTCCATTATTGGAGCAAATAATTATCAGCTCGGAAAAGTATTTTGCTCATCAGAGCTACTTATTACACGGAAAAAATTTATCCGTAAAAAAGTCACGAACTAGTAGCTAGGTCTCGGATATGAGAAAAATTCAGCAGATATTTATGTATTTTCGTAAATAACCTGCGAACTTTGAGAAAGATTGAGGAACTCGATGTGAAAATTCTAAAACGGTTCATCACTTTTTTTTTACGTGAATAATTACAAAAATATTACGAGTGATTGGGAAAAGATTCTCAGAGCACTCACGAGCTTGCCCGACAAATCTGGGAACTCCAAACTAAGTCGCCCTGTACGTGGGCCACGCACACACGCGCGGAGCGTGTGTGCGCACGTATGTGTGCCTCGAGCTCGTCGAATGAGTGGCTAGAAGTTTTATAATACATATTTTGTTTGGCCTCGATGGCTGCGCGTGTTTACGCACTCCTGGTTTATGTTTAGAAACTGGTGAGTCAGCAGTGTTTGAGGTTCGAATCTTCTGAGTTGCGAATTTATAAATTAATATAAAATTAAATCGCACAAATAAAATTTTTCCTCTTTTTATTTCAGTCTGAAATTTTCAGGAACTGTTCGTAGGAAATTCGAACTGTTCGTAAGAAACTTCGAAATTTATGCATATATTTCTCATAGAAATAAGGATTTAATGTTTCATTTTTTTATCTCGTATCCGAGACCTAGCTACAAGTTCGTGACTTCTTCACGGATAAATTTTTTCCGTGTACAGCACTTATTTATTCAGTTGGACGATCATTACACTTAAACGCTATGTTTTTGCTGTGTTTCGTGATGTTTTACATGTATTTAGTATGTCATCCACGGCTGTCCATGGCCATATTGTTTAGTTCGCGTAGAGGGCGACAATGTCAAATATCATGTTTAAATCCCCAATAGCAATTCATTGTTACTCATTGAATTAGTAAGTTGGTACTACTAAGCAGATTAGTAGAATACCCTTACTAATTCATTTAGTAACCTAAATCTTACCATTTCATTTAGTAGAAAGTGATAAAATTACTAATTTAACAGTCAGATGCAATGCTACTAATTCAATTAGTAAAATTTCTACTAATTCTGATTTAGAGAGTACGTTCGGAACCATACAACTTTTGGCATTCGCGTTTGAAATTACTAGATTATCAAGGCTGTTATAACTATAATTGTTGACTTTCTTAAGTTACCATGCCAGAAGGCAGCTTATTTTTTCAAATTATTAGATTGCCTTGTAAAATTCTTTCTCATTTACGGCTTTTATTTTGCATCCATACAATTTTGAAAGATTTAAAAGTGAAATTGTCATGCAATATGTGATATGAAATATTTTATATTAAAATACTGTCTAATTTTAAATGTTTTAAATTTAGAGTTATTCGACTTACAATTAAAATTTTACCAATTTGAAATTTATTATTGTATTTGAAATTGTTCAAATTTGAATGACTTGATTTTATAATATTTATCAGCTTGATGGGTTCGTATTTTCAATGCACGATTAATACAGACTGTTATAATTAATGCAATTTCAGCGGTGATAATTATCCTTATATTTGATGCATATTCACGTACTGTTGTATATTTTAGATAATTTCATGCACATTTCCATTGTGATTGTTTACAAAAAATTACGAGATGAAATGAATGAGAGAAAACTCTGGTGCTTCCTCTTTGCAGCTAAATGCTATTCTCATTTTCATTTTATCTTTATCTCACAAAATTTTACACATTTTTCTTTACTTTAGTTTTTCTTACTCGGTTTCGCGCTCTGTGGCAGATGAAAAAGCGGAAACACACCCATGTGTTATTTAATATTCAGGAGTCTGGCATTTAATGTATGTAGGTATAATCCGAGACAATGAAGAGAAAGCTCTTTATCAAGCACATAAACTTTAGCACGGAGAATGGAAAGTTCAAATCTAAAAAATTAATCTCAAAGGTAAGGCAGGCAATTTATGCACTAGTCAAATATAAAATACAATCGTAAGAGCACCTTTTAAAAGAGACATAAATCAGAGATGAGTTATACCTAAATGATAAATTTGTTGTTTTGCAAATAAGGAAGTAAATCTCTATCAAATGTGCGATGAAAGGGTTTGTGATCCGGAAGCATTGTTGTCAAAGCCGCAGATGAACAACTCTGCCTTGAAAAGGGTTAAAGCCTCTATTCAACGCCAAGTCCTTATACTTCCTGACCCATTAGGGTTCGAAGGCAGCTCAAGTGAATGCGAGATTTCCATTAAATAGAGTCACCATAAATCATTCTTTGCTTCTGCATTCTTTTTTTGCTTCTCTGCTTAGGTTTACAATCCGGAAGCTCCATTAGTGATGTCAACAATCCAACGAAGGGAAATACTGAGGAACATTTTATTCGAACAGGTTACTACATCCAAAGATTAATGACGTTGGAAATAATGTAAACTTTTATTCCTCTCTCGAAAGGCACGAATACAAGATTGCGAACTTTCAATACAATTAACATGAATGAATTGTACGCAATGTTGGAAATTCGCTGAGGAAATGTAAAGTGGATTCATTTTTAAATCTACATGGAAGATTAAAATTTGAATTAGTACCAATATTTTTTTAACCCTTATCTTCCCAGGGTTACGTGTACCAGATTACTAAATAATGAACTAATAAAATTAATATTAATATGTGAAGAACACGTATAATTTTGAAGCAGAATTTTGTTATGACTTCCATTTGGCGAAGTTACATTAGAGTAGCGCCAAAAACACGTAATCAAAATTTCCAATTAAACTAATTGCATTGATCTTACTACCATAACAATGAATATTTCATTGAGATTTCAGATTCAGTGAAGCTAGAGACTTAAATTTTTATGCTGAAGGCTTGAAATATGATTACTGAAACCATTACTGGAATTTATGTGCATAAAGATATATAATATCAAATAGCTAACTAAATTATTCGCCAGATTATTTCTGATTCAATTTGATCTTTGTATGCTGTCAGTCTCAAATGCTATTCTCACGGATCGCTGCCAACCAAGGGAAGTCAAAGTGAATCAATGAGAATCGTGATACGGCTTATGCTGCACTAGAATGATCACCCTCTCGCAGGACTTTTACTAAATTTTATTTCACCAGTTGAAGAATAGATCAAGAATAGCTATCATTTTTTTCTTTTGGAACAAGTAATTTTCAAATTTTCGAAATAATAACAACGAAGATAATAAATTATTTCCTCCAGTTACGGGAGCTTTTAAATTTAAATTTTTTTTCCAAATTCAAAACCTATCTAGTCCAGATCTGGTGATGATCAACTTTCCTCAACATAGAAATACAAATTAATACCAATATCGTTAATTTCATACAATTCTAATTTATTATCAGCGCTGCCACTGAAAGAAAGTGAAAAAACTTAGATTTCTTTACACATTTGATTTATCGGCTCACATTTACAAGATTAGATGAAATTCTATAACTGAAGGAGGGGCGAGACGACGATTGAAAACCAAGTTACAATAATTAAAATATGAATATTGCAGAATTCACAGCCTGGAATTCTCTCAATATAGGGTAAATAGGGATGGGTTTTCAAGACAATCGGAGGATTCATTCTTTTTATTGAAATTAATTTAGGTACCATATTGAATGGACAACGGGACGCTTCAAATTACTAACCTTTCAAGTAACATTATGGCAATTTACACAAATAAGATAAATTTTGAAACAAAGAGATGAATTTTCAACCAAGACGATCAATTTTCTACTAAAAACCACGAATTTTGGACACAATAGGTGAATTTTCAAACGAATAGTTGAATTTTTCACTAAAAAGACCAATTTTAAACCAGAAATAGTTAAATTTTAAGTTAAAACCATTAATTTGAAAAAAAAAGAATTTTGAACAAAATCTTAAACCAAAAAAAAAACAGGTTTTAACAAAATATATAAACTTTCAAACAAGTACTTCAATGTTCAACCAAAAAAAATGAATTCTCGACGAAAAATGTAATGGTTAATATTTCAACCAAAAACCAATAAGATGATATTTTAACCAAGAATATAAATTTCCTATTGAAAAAGACAAATTTTCAACTAAACAAAATTGCAACAAAATAGCTCAATTTAAAACTGGAAAAAATTAATTTTTCAGAAAATAGTTGAATCCTCAAAAGAGAACCGAGTATCAACTGTCAGCCAAAGAGTTTCATTTCTGACCAAAAATCATTACATTTTTACCAGAAAAGAGATAAGCTTTTAACAAAAAAGTTAATTTTCGGTCAAGAAAGCTACATATTCAACTAAAGAGTCGAATTTTCAACCAAAAGTCTTATATTGAATAGCATTTTCATACCATAGATTACTATAGATTTTATACATCGATTAATTAAATTATCTTTTTTTTTAGATAAAATTCAAAATGAAATGGATTAAAGTAACTAAACTGACCTTTTCCTATTAAAAAGTGACTACAATGACATTTTCTTAAAAATGTGGTTAATAACTACCTTATAAAAAAGGGACTAAAAGTGACTCTGTGGCAGTCCTATTTATGATACACATAAATTGAAATATCAACTCTGATAAAGTTAGTAAAAAGGAGAATTTATTGATCAGCATTCTCTACAGTATTATGTGTGTGATTGAAATCTATTCACTCAGCACTTTTACCCCAATTTCGAATGTACTTTCAGTATTTTAAAAATCGCTGCACGTCCAATATATCGCGACAGAGATTGTGGCGATAAAAGTTCAGCGAAGTTAAATTTGTTAAAACTGATTGGTCCCGCAGCATCCAGCATGCTGTTGGCAAATTGACGTCACACGTTCGACTTTCACGACTCGACAGACGCATCTGTTGTCCGATCGTCCGTATCTGTAAAGCGCGATGCATCTATAAATATCTGCTGGTTACCCGTGGATATATCCCTCGGGCAGCGAGCCTGTAATGCATTTAACGTATTAGTCACGTGTCGGCAGGCTTTTAGCTTCCGGCAAATCGGGATTAAACGACAACTGTCAAGAACAAAATCCCTGGTAGGCCTACAGCTGCTCCCCTCTATAGTTTGTTTGTTTTTTAGATTTTTGGGCCCTTTTTCCAGCTACCGAATACCAGGCATTTACCATTGAATCGAGCATTGCATCAAAGATAACAAATACATGGAAAGATACCAACTGCTTTTTGGTTTTGTATATGAGAATATGCATGGCACTATTCTCAGGGAAAATTCGGTACAGGCAGTTTAAAATAATACGCATTAATATTATTTCCTATTAATATGTGACAGATTATTTGTTGACTATTTTTAACAGGAAAAGAAGTTCAAAGCGTACATTCGATATGGTCAGGAATTGCGTCATATGTAAACTCTAATATATAGAAAATTGTATTAAATAATACACTAATAAACCATTTTTATGCAAAGAAGCAAGGGGCGGTTAAAAAACTACGTCACACTGCCACGCAGGAGGGGTAAAGAGGTTTTGTGACGATTTGTGAAGTAGGAGAGAGGGGTTAACGCTGAATGTGACATCGCACATGAAAAATATAAATGCGAATAACAATTTTTTGAAATGCTAGAAAAAAATGAAAATTTGCAATTTTATTTTAAAAGCGAAGCATCTAAATACAGACTTCACACTCTTTCCCCTATTCCCCTCTTTACTCATTTTTAAAAAGAATTTCTCTTTTTTCCCTCGCTTTTAAGAAACTTCCCCTTTTTCAAGTTTTCTTATACTTATGGTTCATAATTTATCACTTTTTGTTCAAAACTGTACTTCTTGGTAGAAGATTTAATCAAGTGATTTAGAGTTGTACTACATACTCTGTTAAATATTAATTTTATTGTTGTAAATCATTTTTTTTAACTAAAAATTTAACTATTTCATTATTGGTTGAAATTTGATCGGTTTTAGTTGAAAATTGAACTTTTTGGTTGAAAATTGATGTACTTTGTTGTAAATTAATCTTTTTTGGCAGCAATTTTATTCTTCTTAATTGACAATTCAACTTTTTGATTAAAAGATAAACTTCTTTGTTAAAAATTCATTTTATTAGAAGAAGAAAATGCATAAATAGAATTAATTTTATTAGCCAAGAATTTAACTATTCCATTATTGGTTGAAAGTTGTTATTTTTACTTGATAATTCAACAATTTGGTTGAAAATTAACGCATTTTGTTGGACATTCATCCTTACTTGGTAGAAACTTCAAGTACTTGGAACAAAATTATTTTACTAGATATATTTTGACTGAAAATTCTTTCCTGGTTGAAAATTCAACTCTTTTGTGTTTAGGTTGAAAATTCGTCCTTTTTGCTTCAAATTTTAAATACATGTTTATAAATGCAACTTTTTGGTCGACAATTAATTTTTATTTTCAAATATTCAACTATTTTGTTGAAAATCCAACTGTGTAGTTACAAATTTAACTATTTTGTTGAAAATTCAATTACTTTTTGATAATTTCACTGTTCTATTGAAAATTCATCTTTTTATGCGAAAATTCATCTTTTTGGATTGAAAATTCATCTTTTTGGATTGAAAAATCATCTGCCTTAATCGAAAAGTTCTTGGTGAACAATTCAACCCACTTCTAAAAATGTTGTATTTTTAGCTTCAAGATTCAAATATTTAGTTAAAAATGCAACTCTTCGTTGTTGCAGTTAATTTTTTTTTAATTAAACTCTATTGTTGAAAATTCACCTCTTTTGTTAAAAAAATATTCTTCTTTTGGGTGAAGGGGGTGAAGGGGGGTTGGGTAGGTTTAGGTGATCGTATTTGTGACATCACCCTGGAGAATTCAAGCTTCATGTGATGGACTGTAATGAAGAAAGGGAGAGGTGGAAAAAGTGTTTGAAATAGCGTGACGTAGTTTTTGAACGGCCCCCAATTGAAACGAAATAATTAAAAATTTAATAAAACATGCAGCACAAAATAAGTTAAACTAAAATTAAAGAAATTGTGCAAATTTCCAGTGACAAATTGAAAAGTACAGAACAGAACAATTCAAACTCGATTTTCACTACATGAATATTTTTAATAGTTAAAATTTACAAATTTGCAAGATGAAATGTTTAGAAAATCAAAAGAAAAGAGAAATTGCCAATCTTAAATTTTTTAAATCTAAAATAGTAACAATTATAATTTAAACAATCGATACGTAAAATTTCAATAATTTTTAGTAGGAGGTGAGTTGAACCTTCGAAATTAATAACACATCCACAAGAAAATGCTCAAAATTCTGTGTTACTTTATTATTATAATTATTATACCATTAAGCCATTTCCCTTTCGGGGTAGGCGTGACTCGCTCGATTGGAAAATAGTAGTGTTGGGAAGGAAGTATAGATTTTTTAGATTGATCTAGAATTTTCGTGTTATTTATTTAAATAAAATGTTATTACATTTGAAATTACCAATTATTTCGAAACTCAAGTATTTAAAGTTGAATAATAACAAATTTTGAATCTTAAGAAATTAAGAAAATTAAAAACTAAAGCACTTATAATTTCACCAATTGAAATGTGAAGTTATTGGGAGCGTTAATGAAAAAAATTGAATTTTAAACCTTTTCAATTTGAATCCTAAAGACTTGAACAATTCAAAAAATTTATAGCGTAAAAAAGTTTGAATGAGAAAACGTTCGAAGATGAACAATTTCTAATTTGAAGCGCTCACAATTAAACAAATATTAGATTCGAAACGTAATAATCTGAAAAAGGTAAAACTTGCACAACTCATATTTTAAAGAGGGTCAAAACTAAAGGATGAAACTGTTTCCTAAATGTCAATTTTGAGTTATTCTCGATGTTCTTGGATGCTATTATTTAAGCGCTAACTTAAAATTGACTTTTAAACATTTATTTTAGAAACAAAACACTAATTTACGTCTGCTATTCTTGGTTACGATTACTGACTCATATGGAGATTCATTTAATTATTGTTGTGCAATTTGTCTAGCTCTTATGCCCTGCAGATTTACATGTCGGAAAAGTTACCAATAAATTAGTTTTGTCACATATTCTGTAACCTTTCAACGCAAATAATCAAATTAGTCCGATAAATTAACTTTGAGCAAGTTGTGTAATTGTTTCAAAAGCAGAGGGTAGTGAGTACGTAATTCAAAGATGAAGCTACTCCCTTAATTGTATGAACAATATATATATTGCCAGGAAGTGCATTGACTATAGTTCCTTGTTACTTGATGAAACTCTCGCACTTTCAATCAAAAGTTGCGATGTTGCAGCTGCGTCATCATTTCAGAAAATAATGCATTAAAAGTATGTACAACTTTCCAGCAGCGAATAATGCCTAAGGAGATAATGTGCTATATTAAATGTTGCTAATATCCGCAGAATATCGGAAAATGATCTTAATAATTCTCTTCTCTTCACAAAGAAACCACCAACAAGCTTATTAAGGAAAGTTTCTCAACATGAATATTCCATCCAAGCAACAAACTAAGTTTCCTATACAAGTTGCTTGCAAAAAGTTTAGTTGTTGACAAAATATTTTTACTGTGTCTGCTTGCAATAATATTCATCAAACTGGTAATCATAAATATTAATTTTTGTTCATGAGACTAGCACAGTAAATCCGAGAGATATTTTTAATCTGAAGTTGGACAAAAATGTTGCAAACAATTAAAAACTACAACTATCCGACGTCGGATTATTTATAGTTAACAATTTTGGGCTATTTTTTACCCACCTGTCTCCCTCGTTGACGACCCTAGTTTTTCCTTCCCTCTCCCACACACCGAAAGTAACGCAGCTATTGGCTACGTTAAATCCATAGATTTCATGTTTATTCTGCATTTTTCGCGTTTCTAGTAAGTTCAGTTGACAATATGCCTACGTGACCGTATGGTGAATCATAAGTTTAGGTAATGAATAAACAATATAATTAAAAATATTGAAGTATCAGACTTTACAGTAAATGCTAAAAATGCTCTTGAAACAGGGGAAATGAGAGATTTTCACGAAAATAGGGAAATAATAGGAAAATAAATTCTTTTTAATAAAATTAATGTAGATATCATACTTTTCAATATGAAACTCTATAAATTCCTAAGATTTCAAGGCGAAATATATGGCATTTCCAACAAAATGGATGAATTTTCAAACCAAAGAATATGTTCTACCAAAGAGATAAACTTTTAACCCAAAAAGACATAATTTCAATTGAAAAATTCATTTTTAACCAAACAGTTGCATTTATAAACAATAAGATGAAATTTCAAGCAAAAGGGAAGACTTCTTAACAAAACAGTTGAACTTTAAGAAACATAGTCAAATTTTCAAGCCAAAAAGATTAATTTTCCACCAAGAAGATTAATGTTCTACCAAAAAAGGCAAACTTTTACAACATATTTTTTTCCAAAAAGGAGATTAATTTTCTACCAAAAAGGACGATTTTTCAACAAAATGCATAAATTATTAACCAAATAGTTGAACTTTCAACCGCGAAGATTATTCAAAAATCAATAGTCAACTTTTTTACTGAATGAGACAAATTTTTAACCAAATAGTTGCACTTTCAACAAAATAATTAAATTTTCAAACAAATAGTAGAATTTTTAACCAAACGAGATGAATACCAGACCAAAAATATAACAGTAGACATTTGAACCAAGAAAAATTAACTTTGAACCAAATATAGTTGGATTTTCGTATTGGCGTTCTATATTAATTCAGTTTGCATTAAAGCGAAAGAGCGAGAAAAGGGAGAAAAGAGGGAAAAGAGGGAAAAAGGGGAAAGAGTGTGCAGTTTGAAATATAAAAGTGATTTTGCAACTGATTAAGTTATTATTGAATTGTATACCGCTGCAGGGAAATCTTTCGCAACATTTCTTAAAATTTATCATCAGGAAACGTACTAAATGTTATCTATGTTCGTAATGTTACTTCTACTGCCCCCCCCCCCTTCCATTGTTACCAACGTGCAAATTAATCAGTAGTAGGCCATCCGACTTTGGCTACTGACTATCACCCAAATATTTATTTTTTCTATAATTCGCGAAAAAGTGCCAGTTTTTCCACCTGTTTTTGGTGTAAAAAGTTACCGATTTTTGCTCGATGACGTGGCGCATGCGCAGTGCCGACCTTTCCGGGCAACAGTGACAAAAGTGGACAGATGCAGTGGAAAAAGTAAATGGACAGTGATAAAAGTGAGGCACAGTGGAAAAAGTAAATGTTATTTCGGGTGGGTTCGTGCTGCCTCGGGTGGACTCGTGCATCGTGCGCAGCCAACTTCATTCTATTTTCCGACTGTCGTCCCTAACCTAAAAGCAATTTCCTGAAAAGTCTCGAGTTGTGTATTTTGTATGTACTTTTGTCACTTGGCAAAAGCAAAAAAACACCGTCAGTTTCTCCGAAAATACTGTGCTTGGTTTTTTTCACGAAAAATCGGAAGTTTTGAAGCCCTCAACTTTATGGGCCAACTATTCAATTGTGAGAACCAGCTTATTATTACTGCCATATTATTGCCATGGTTTTGATAATTGCCATTGTCATTGTTGCGTCAATCGACAAAAAATCGCCTTCTTTTTACACAAAAAACAGGTAAACAAAAACTAGCACTTTTTAACAAATTATAGAAAAAGTATCGTGTCCCACACATTGAAAAAGCGACGATTTAAAACTCGTGTGATAGCCACCCTCGCTCCGCTCGGGTAGCTAACTTCACACTCGTTTTAAATCTCTCGCTTTTTCAACTTGTAGCACAATATACTATTATTATTTGATATTCTCGGGCGATAACTAGAGAAGGTAGGTGTGAATAAAGAGTGATCCACTATTCTGCCGTCCAAAATAAGAAAACCGTTAACTATATTCAGGGTCGAACTAAGATTTAGGCGCGAATATCATTTTTGGAAATCAAGAAAACAAAGGACGATGCACTGTACGAGCTCATGTAATTACAGTTTTTTGTTTTTCTGTATTATTAGTGAAAGGTATATTATTCTGTATGGTTAGAAATTTTGTAGATGCGGGTGAAATAAAATTGTTTATCAAAAGCTTAATTGCCATTATTTGATTGTATCATTTTAAATATGAAAGAGGGAGTTTTTACGATCGTAAATATATCAATATATCAAATTTCGTAAAAAATATAGTTACCTTTTTTCTTACTTTGCACGGCAGCATTGGTGCCATTAGCATTTTTAATAAGATAGAAATATTTCGACAAAATCATGACAGAGTTGAATTCTGGTAATGGTCATACCTCGTTGAGTTATCTTTATTCTTGATGCAAACTTGCTTCTAGAGGAGGATGACTCGCGTGACCCCGGGGGTGCGCTTTAATCGCACAAAGTCGTAAAGCGTGTCCGAGACTCGACTAAGATAACCTAATGGTCGATCCTGCCTGTTAGGGGAGTACCCAGGGCGATCTTTCGTCGAGCGACAATGGACATTCTTCGCTCAAGCGGAAGTTGCGACGCTGTGGTGAGAATTTATTTAAAGCCCGGAAAGAGGCGATTATACGTATACAGCAGAGACTGTCTACAACTCATAAACATCAAGCGATCAGTTTCTTCATTTTGGAAAACATTGTTAGCACTCAGATGCCATTTTCGCACGAAAGTTGGGGCAACTTACACGAGATATTCTTCGCGAAAGATGTCCACGGATAGTCTGCGAAAGTTTCTTCCGACACTCTTAGAAATGAACAATAGTTACAATTCTAAACCCTGGCAACAGTCGCACGCTGGAAGGAAATGCTGCGGTTAAAACTCGAATCAGATTTTGCTTGGCTATTCAAATTTGTTAATACTTTTTTGAGATAAGGTTTATATATTGGGAGTCTATCCCCGACGCTATTAGCCGCGCGGTAACTTTTCCTATAGGGTATGACGCTCGAACTCTCTCGTTTAGTCTGGTGGCTCGCTCGGTCGGTTGGGCGGTATCCAGCTTTCTCTTTTCGGTTCACACTCGACGTTCCTGCTGGACACACATGGCCATTTTTCGATAACAAGTTCAACGCGCCATATTCATTTAAATTAGGACTATTACTGATTCGGGTTTCCAACCTTTGACTCGCGGGTTGGAACTCGGATTCTGCTTGAATTAGATTAAATTAGATTATAATAAAAGTAAATTAACAGAATCTCGATTAGCCTTCTTAAATATCGGATAATTTCGATTGTTGTAAATTAGCATTTTTACTTTATTAAGAAAGTGTCTACACGTACCGCAAAAATTTGTCTATTTGTACCAAATTTTCGGTAAAAATGGCCCCTTTTCCAAATCTATTAGTACAAATAAAATCCGGCTATTTGCACCAAAATTTAGGTACCCGTAGCCAAGGCTTTCAATTAACTTTAAAGTGATAATACGTCGTTCCCTCGCTACCCCACGCCAATCCGCCATTAATTCATCAACAAAATTAGTTTGTTATATTCTTGAATAAAATGGTGGAGTAATAAGTTACATTATTTTAATTAAACGTGGTCAATTATTTGATGTAACGAAAATAATTATTGCTTACGGAAGGATGGCGAATCGCCTGATCAACGTTGACCTTCACTACTGCCAGCTACTGCCTGACCAGGCATGCAATTTTATATGTAAGTACATATACAATGAGATATATCCCATTTATCCGATGTGTAATTTACGATCAATCAGAATTTTATATTCTATTTCACTTACTAATTTAAATGCATTGAATGTTTCTATATTTGAATATTGACAGCCAGAGACTATAACACTTTACGCTTGAGATGGTACGACCCTCTCCCTGTGGTTCCAATTTATCGATTATTTATGCATAACTAAAATCCTGAATTATTTCACCGCCTGGACATTAGACCAATATAGCGTAAATTGAACGAATGCACTATTTCACTCCAAAAACACGAACATTGATCGGTTATACAAATTATTCTCTGATTAATGAAATTGCTTCATAAATATTCGCAACGCCACGCAACAACATTATATTTACCAATACATTTACTATTCAACCATTAAATTAATTACTAAATCTCTAAATTTACAATGAAAGCTAATATGTGCACTTTAAGAGCAAAATCATTAGCGTTATGTGAAATATTACCTGCTTTTATAAGCAAAAATGTTCAAAATCTATATTTTTTAAAGATTTGTGATAACCGCACAACAATTCAAGGGTAACACGCCATAATCATGTAAGTGTCACAGTACGTTTCATTGGCTTGAAAATTTTCTGTGATTCCACCACACATTATAGTGAAAAAAGAATTGCTTAAATAACTTTTATTCAAGAAATTTATTTGGATATTCGAGATACAGATAAAGAATAGCGCCATTCGACCCTGCAGAAAAAAATTACATGAAATCCACGTATTTTCCAATTTTTTGCTCCATCCAATTTGTTATATTATGAATATAAAACATATACAATGTAATTGTTTATTTATACTACGTCACTAATTGAGTTCATAAAAAAATGGTGAGCACATAGACTTCCTGTAATATTTTTAGCTGCATCGAATGGCGATATTAGTCTTTACGCATCTCGAATTTATAACAAATTATTTTAACAATTTTAAAGCAAATTTTTTTCTTGAAAAATCATCTATTGGGTTTTGCGCTATCAGTTTTCAAAATATTTTATAGAAAAATAATTTTATTGAAAGTTTTAAAAAATTGAAAATATTTTGACCTTTCATTTGTTTTCTAACACGTTTCTGGTATTTCACTTATATATTTTATGTTAGTTAAAATTTAGAAAACCGAAATTTTGCATTGCATCTACATGGTTACGACAGAGAACAATTTTGGCGAAATGCTTTTCGACAAGAATTAGCTTTTTCCAACATTTTTCTTATAGATATATAGAGCTCTATCAACTCTCGAATGTACTTTCTAATGTTTAAAATTATATAAATCGAATAATAATGTTGACTTCAACAAAAATAGATTTCTCGGAATTGGAGGCTAAGTTCACGCTTTTCCTCATATTTGTAATACTAAATTGGAAAAAAATCCTGATTAGAGTGATTAGCTTTAGCATAGTTTTATAGAGTTTCTGATACTTTTCAAAAATAGTTATCTTGCATAATCCTTTGGTCCCAGAGGAGTTCTAGACTTCTATATTAATATAATATTGAATGTATAAAAAAACCTAAAAGTTATAGCATTTAAAATATTGTAAAATATTGTAAACTTTTGCCTCCCGAGTAGTTCTAGGAATAATTTCTTTGAAAATATTTCGATCAACTAATATTGAAAAATACAGCAATTACAGAAAAGTTCCACAAATAAGTCTTTTGATATTTTTCAATCAACCCACAATAAAAAGAAACTGCATCACTTTGAATTTCGGAATAGTGGGAGTGTAAAGAAAAGTGTAATGTTACATAATCGCCACCCATGTTACAAAATACATTATTTTCAAAGTCAGAACTCTACAAATAATTTGTAATTT
This sequence comes from Andricus curvator, assembly GCA_932195095.1. Taxonomy (NCBI): domain Eukaryota; kingdom Metazoa; phylum Arthropoda; class Insecta; order Hymenoptera; family Cynipidae; genus Andricus; species Andricus curvator. Next base: position 54,195 of record CAKNYM010041670.1, read on the forward strand.
TGAAAGTCGGGGTGCGAATGCACAGGGATTTCACCAGTATGAAATAAATGTCTAATTACAAATCACTTTTTTTTGTAAAATATCAATAGCGCAACACAGAATTTTCACTAAAAAACTCCTCGAAAGCATCATCATGAAGAACAGTTCCGAAGATATAATCCAGAATAGATATAACTGCTTTATAAAAAATTACAGTTTAAAGAAGTTAGTCTTCTCCCGTGACTGGTGGGCGATAAAAAGTAAGCTTCCTACAAGCCCTCCTGTCGGAATTATTTGCCGCGAACATTTCTGGAACGTCCGCAGAGTATTAACCGTATGCATAATCGAAACCTCTTTAGGTACACCTTCCACGTCGCAATGTTTATTTTCTTTTTCTCACTCAGTACATCCTCGCTCCTGTGTATTTACATTTTAATATATTTTCTCCCGCCCTTCTTCAACAGTCTGGGGAAGACACGTATTAAAAGCAGAAAAAAAACACCTAAAGCACTGTGCCATGGACATAGACTCTGCACATACACCCCCAGGTTTGATCTATGTGTCTCTATATGTATGGTAAAATATCTGTGTATACACATACACACAGAAGCTGTTGGAATTGTGTATGTAGAACGTGTGGGGACCTGGTTCGTGCTTCGCAGGAAGCGCGAAAGGGTTTTTGTACAGACCTGCTGGCTGCATCGAGATACTGCAGAGGGATGAGGCAGAGTCTGTTTATCTCACGTTTCAAAGAGGACTCGTGACAGCAAGAGGGAAAGGGGACGATAGGGGGAAAAAAGGGGACCAGAGACACGAGGGGAGCCAGGAATCAAGCAACATCGGAAAAACGCGTAGGTGCCTTTGAAACAGGCTGCCTCTGGAAAGAACAATCGTGGCTAAAGTACGACGCCAAGGGGCACTCCGCACCGCGACAAAGCCGACATTGCAAATGAATGCCGACTAGGAAAATTGGAATATATCTGGACAATATGTGTGCAAATGCATTCGACACATAAAGGGGTTCTGTATTGCTAGCTCTCTTATCAGGACTTCATTTTCTCAGTGACCATGGACCAGAGCTATTTTCTCTCCCTACTCTCGAGGTCTACTGAAATCCTACAGATTTTCCTTTCAGGTATATATCTGCTTTTATAAGGCATCCATGTCTACCGAAGATCTTTAGAGTCCTCGAGAAAAATGACGGCCTTTGTCACTGACTCCATGTGTCAGAATTAGAGTGAAGGATCGACAGTCAGAACTGTCACTCAATTCGAATTTTTTCAGGTCACGTTGACGAGGAACACAGTTTTTTTTAGCAAAGAAAAATTCCAGGTGGCAATGCATTTCTATGGGGGACTTTTATATTGTTGCTGTATTAGAGGTCTGCAAGAAATAATAATGATTTTGAAAAGATTGATTTGCAGGAGCAGGGACTTTTTGTATGATTGATTATTTTGTACTTAAAGCATACAAGGAGAGATTTTTCATTGAAATATTTTCTATGAGCGTCAGCTTTTAATACGTGGTAAAAAGAATACTTAAAATTATGATACCTTCAAACGCTTTGTATAAAATGCAATAACATTTGTTTAAATTTAAGATTCGATTCTAAAATTTGTTCACAAAGTTTTATGAAGTCCTATATAGAGTTTCGCTTTTATCGCTTTTCAAAAACGCTGATTGGTTTGGCATTTTTATGTAACAACATTGAATCATTTTGCGGATGAATTGCAACAGCAAAATTAATAAAACTCTGTATATATTAAACAGTTTCCTCAGGGTTACGTAATTATCTAATTATTGAATTCCCAAGAATTGACTGTGCGTAAATATATTTTGGCTTCATTTTCATGCTGTTGAATATTGTACAGTTTGTAAACAATTCTACGTGTTTCATATTTTATATATCGTAGGCAGGAAACGCTTGTGCACACGTAATGTAATGTCGAGTCGCGATTTAATTTCACAGAGCGCTCGGGGAAAACAAATTAAGTACAGATACAAGTGAAGCTGCCCTACAAATTTACGTAGATGTGAGTGTCCCAATGCGGAACTAGCGTATTTCGTTGAGATGAATGAGAAACCGGGCACAAACTACATTTCAGAATCATAAATATGAAATATCTTTAAGCAAATAAATAACAGAATTCAAGCTTTGCGCAGAAAAAAACTGGAGGAAATATATTCATATATTCTTAAACATATGTGTTGTATTACCATACCTATTCAATTGTCGATTCCAAAAATCGAAGATTCGCACCTGGGTCAAACGTATCGATTCACAATATAAGGGGAGAGGCCACAGAAAAAACGTTTTGAATTAAGAAAATCGGTCATGTTTTATACGATAAATAGGTCACGTTTTAAGCCAAAAATATACTTACAACAAATTTGAAATTGACAACTTTGCACAAAATTGACACACACATGAGCTTTGTTTTTCCACTTTTTTGCGATAAATTATTTTTATTCGACAAGTGAAATATTTCTAAGCATTAACTTTTTCTTAAAAAAGAGGTAGAAAACTCTAGCTTTTTAATTTCATTAACTTAGTCGCTTATATTTAAATATCTAAGTCATTCAGATATTACTACCCTATTCTGTATCAAATTCGTATTTGTTTAAATAATTTTTTTGTTTAAACAATTTTGCTTTGAAATAAATGTTTGAAATTTATATTTTTCTATAATTTTTCATTTTAACGAGCAATATTTTTCGCTGAAATTGCATAATTTAAAAAATAATTTATTCAAGACTAACTGTACATTTTTATAGAAATGAGATAAAAAAAATCTGATTCTTTTTCTAAAGGTTAAGTGTATCGCTTATAGTGAAATATTCAAATGTTATACAGATTCTTAAAATAATTAATAATTGTTTAAATAATTTTTTACATTGTTGATGAAAAATTGAAAGAAATAATTAATGAAAAAAATTACATTCAGCTTCCAATACTTACCGGTCTATGGGGGTAATATGAAGCCAAAATTTAAGTAACAATTTCAGAAGGACAACATTAAATAAATGTAATTTTTACATGATAAAAGCTTACTCACAAACAAACTTTTAATGACCAATAAGACATACTCAACCAAATTAAGAAAAAAATCAGAATTTTTTGTAGAATTTCCATCAAAATGTACAAATAATTTTGAAGAAAATGGCTTAAACAATTAGATACAGAAAAAGAAGATCAAAAGAAAAAGATCAATTTTAGACGTTTATTTCAGAACAAAATTGTTTGAACAACAAAAATTTAAACAAATACGAATTTATTACAGAAAAAAGTTACAAGTAATTAATAAATAATTGTTTAAACAATTGGTAAATGCTTAAAAAAAGATCAGTTTTCTGCCTAATGACTAATTATTCGATTAAACGTAAAAAAGTACCTTTCAATGATACTAAGAAAATAAATTTATAATAAATAAAATAATGTATGAGAAAAAAGGGAAAAACAGAGCTCATATATCTCAATTTTGTGAAAAATAATGATCAATTTCAGTTTTTTTTCCCCAATTCGAAGTAATTTAGCGGAAATTATTCGGTATAATTTTCGACCACCCTAGTATATACAGTATACTTCTCACTCATACACTATACATAGGAAATATGTCAAGCGGTAGACATTCGTCTGCACATTGCCTCTAATTTTTCCTCATGCGAAAATTTTTTCCCATCTCCTTTCTTCTTTTTTAAGTTATTTTAGTCTAAAGTAAATTCTCCACGGCAGATGAATTTTTGGAAAAAATAAGGTAATTCCTATTTTATGTACATTTTATTATTTATTATTCCCTTGAAACTTTGCAGCTCAACTTAAAGTATTTAAGAAATTATATACTTGAAGCAATTAAATTAATATATTATATATATAATATTAAATAATATATAATAAAAATAAAAGCATTTTTTCGCTACAATTAGTCAAATTTGTGAAATTCGAAACAATTAGTCAAAAGCGCAATACTGCTATTCGTTTCAAATTTCGGGATAAGTAGACGCAGCAAATTTTGAAAGGATTTGAATTTTCACGCTTGTAATAACAAACTTTCAACTTTTAATAATTTTATTTATAAAACTAGCCCATCTTTTCACTTCATCTATCAAATATTTTAAGAACATAACGTTGGGTGTCTTTCAAATTAAAATTTTTTCAAAGGATAGAAAGTATAAAATGACGAAAAGGAACCTGTTTTTATGGATGATATATTTTTTTAACGGCAATATGTATCGATGTGTCCGCAGAGACACATGGATCTGTTTTAAGGCTTTTTTACCGAAGTTAAGCTGCACTTAGCTCAGTTATTCTCGGATGGGGGGTCTTTGAACTTGATTTATCAACTTTTGAGATGCCTTTACTCTCAAACTGATACTAAAACTGAAATCTCTTCTTCTTTTCTGGAAAATTGCACATTTTTGAGCATGCTCATTTTTAAGTAAACTGAAATTAATATTTTTAAAAGTTTTCAAATCAAATAGAATTATTTCACTATGAAAAATTTAACTTTTAGATTGTTCAATCTCAAACGATTTCGTTTTACAGAATTGAATGCTGATACAAAAAAAAGAAACAAAGTTTTCAATAAAAGTTAGCTACAATCTCAAAATAGTTTCCTTTCTGGGCCAATACAATTATACAGCGCGAATCTGGTAGTATAAGCGGATTAGACGAAGGAAATGTTTAATCGTCCGACGATCAAACGAAGGGATGATGACAATGTCGCCCGTAAAACGACGTTCCGTGTTGTTACATGGCGTACATAATTAAGTTTACGCAGTCGTGAACCAGAAATCCTGATTGCGGATCTTACTCTCTTTGATTACAGAATCGAATAATCCAGCAAAAACCTTTTGGCTCATTCTTGAAAGCATGTCCCACTTTGTCCAGAAATCGTTCTAATTTTTCGATGAAGAGATTTTTATGCTAAAATTATGTAAAGTTACGTTAGTAGGAAGTTAGTTCTAAGAAGCATCGAATCAAAGGAACACCAGTAGAACGTTTATTCAAATTCTTGTCGTATAGACCCTGGGATTTGCATAAACGCTTTGGTGATGTTACACAGATTCAATTTCTCGAGGGAGTAAGTTAGGTGTCCATAAACTTCTGATAAGAAAATTGCCTAATTCCAATATTATAGTTTACTTATGGGACACCTATCTTTTTTAAAGATAAATTTTATGTGAATATAAAATTTTTATAGCGTTGCTTCGGCAACTATCTATCATGAGACGATAAAAAGTTATTAGTTATTTTAAAGCCCGTAAAAATATTACAATTATAGTTAAAAAATAGACTTCTGGCCACAATTTTGTCTTCTTGTATTCAGAAATGTTCTTAGAGGTCTACAAATTAATAAACGGAGAATGAGTGATGAAGTATATTATCACACTAAATCCCGCCATAAGGTGTACAATTTTTAATCAAAAGTGAATAAAGCGTTGCACAATTGATCCACTTTTTGATCAAAATTTTACGCCTTGGGATTTAGTTTGATGTAAATGAATCTCGAAATTTTATCCACTTTTATCATCAAAGACTAATAGCTACAATTTTTATGATAAGGTTGAAGTAAAATTCTTGACATGATAGTGTGACAATGGCTTTTTATAATCCGCAGGTGATTATCATCGTTTCATCTATAGGAGATGAGCTTGCAACGAGCTCGGATTATTGGATAAACCGTAATGAATCGCCGCGATGCTACTTCCGCCTCGAATAAGGTGCTTACGAAGAGGGAATGAAAAAGTTTTTTTCCTCAGCTATTATTATTTCAGAGAGATTTTATTAAATATACTTGAAAGTTGACTCAGTAAGATAACACTGATAAAATATGTTTAATTAAAAAGAAAATACAGAAATTTTAAGATATTATTTTGGTAATTCTAGTGCCATTAAATTGGATTGTTCTAATGATCCAATTTTGTGCAATTGAATAAATTAAAATCGGTTTAGAGGGTTGAACAACAAACTGAGCAATTGACGTCGCTTTTGATCATTCTACATCATCTGATGGAGTTAATGGCCAAATCAATTTTTGCTGACACGGTAATTTTTTTCAAGCTACAAATGAAATTACCGGTTGTGTGGAGCACTTTGGAAAGTACCCCACAAACTACACTTTCGTGGCATATACGGGTCAATATTGGACCTGCACTTACACATAAACCAGCTCGACTACACGAGAATCCTGAACGATAATGTTACGTATAACGGACAGGCAAACTGTCTGCAACAAGAACGATGGCACAAGAACAAATGGATCTGCCTCCTTCATACTCTTCGGCGGTGAGAAGGTGTTATCTTCGACTAAGTTAGAAGTTCGGTGGAGTTGAAACCTTATACAGCTCCCAGGAATATTTATCAAGACTCCCGTGCTTAGGATTCCATCTTCTTCTCACATCATCTTCTTCTTCAAAAATCAGTCCCATAAGGACTGATTGAGGGGTGAACGTTCAAAGGTTAAAAGACATATGTCAGTGGCCAAAGGTTGCAATTGAAGCATAAAAGGTCAGAGGTCGAAGGTGAAGGGCCACATGTCAGGGGTAAATTGTTAAAGATCAAACGTCAGAGGTGAAACTTTAAAAGTAACAGGTCAAGGGTCTTTGGTCAAAGGTTAATGTGGAAGTTCATGGGTCAAGGCAATATTCCAACTCATAGAGAAGTCGTCCCTAGAATACTGTAGGCCTGATAAATATTCACGGAAAATTCTATTAAATAATTTCAAAATGAATTAGTTGCGACTGTTACAGGAAAATCTAAACTTGATGAATTATTTCATTATACCTTTCAATATTTGAATTCTATTAAGACTTTTTCCCCGAAAGGACAATTTCAGATGGCCAAAAAATGATAAAACAGTTCTTTTAAACTCTGTCTTTCTTTTCTATTGCTTCATCAAACATTTTTCCGACAAATTTTTCCTCATTCTCGCATTAATCGAGATTAATCTGCTGAGTTTTTTTTTTTTTTTTTTTTTTTTGCAGAGAAGACAACATTATGGGAAAGTAATACGGCTGTTTTGTGGAAATCGAGTAAATTCAAGGAATAGTGTGTGAAAACAGCGTGTTTCTTTATTTACCTCACAGATTCGTTTCCACGATTGTTTTCAGCATTGAAGGAAATCGAAGCTTTTATTCTGAGATATAGACGTGAACCGCGTAAACCGTCTGAAGTTAAAGACTTTTGTGCGACTTGTTACATTGAACGTTAGTATAATTTTAGTTTAAAATTCATTAAAAGTAATTTTACTTTATAGCTCAAGCAAAGGTGTGTGCAAGCTCTAATAAATTGTAATTCAAATCAACAAATTCAATCTTGCAGATCAGAATAATTTTTTGAAAGAAGTATTTTAAAAAACTCAAAATTAAAGCAAAGTAAAAATCTTCTGAATTTTGAGCACTTAAAATGTAAAATTTAGCAATTTTAAGTTCAATAAATCATTTCACAATACATAATTTAATAACAGTAGCCTTGAAAATTAAATAAATTCAAAGTCTAAAAAGTTAGAAACATCAAAATATCAATCGCGTAACATTTCCTTTTCTTTCCAAACGAATAATTTTCATGCTGGAGCTTTTGAAATTGAAATATGTCAATAGTAAGCATTAAGAACTTGAAATTTTTGATATTTATGTAAATATTTGAATTTAATGATTTGCACATTCGAAGCTTTAAAAATGGAATCGGTTCTTCTTCCAAATTATTGCGAATTTGAAACTTGCAAAATTTAACAACATTAAATTTATTATCTTCCACAGAAAAAACAGAAGTGAATGTTTTCTGCAGTAAATATTAACCTGGGTAGAAGTATTTGGTTTTGATTTTGCCTTCACTATTAGGAACACCTGTTCGAAATTTAATATGCATGTGATTGCGTAAAAACTTAAAGTTCTCTTATGCCTTCAAATCTTGGAAAATATTTTTAACTGAATTAATAGTCTAAAATTCGTTGACTAAATTGTTCTTTGTAACCAAATTGGAACGTACACGTGAAGTTTTCTTCAAAATTCGCTGTGAATGTCAGAACATAAACGTGAGTACCGCTGCTTGTAGGTTAGACTTCTTAATTATTCACTTAACTGAACTTTTCCACTTAAAACCCAGTGTAATTTATATTTAACTAAAAACAAAAAAAAAGCTCGATTTATTATTTAGAATCGAAAATTAGTGCCAACATTATTTTTAATTTGTGTAAAGTGGAATTATCTTTTATAACAATTGACCAATATTGATATACATAAAATTTAATGTACATCCTCTTAATGGCGATTTGATATACGTAGCTTATGGATTTAATATAAAAATGTATATTTAAAATATATTAAAACTTTAAACATTTTTAACAGTGTTGATTCTCTCCAATACGTCTTGGATATGTCTTCAAGGCCATGAAGTATGGTTCCTGCTCACCAGATAGACATTGGAGATGTAAAGACTTCTCTTGCACTTCTGGTTGTAGTTGTGTCATGACAAGACCAGGAAGATTTGTCTTGAGACATGGAAGGATTATCTATTTCTTGGTTTTATTACCACCGACAGGGCCTACCATTTCCATGAAACAGGTACATAGGTTGGGACCAAACAGTTGACATCTCCTAAAGATTACAATTTTACAAAAAATAAAACTTGTAATATAAAAAGTTTCATAAAAAGATAAAAATTGAACTGTTGGAGATAGGAGAAAATGGACAACATTTTTAGATTCGCCATCCAAAAAACAAAATTATTGCAGATAGTAGTGATGACCCTACGAGGTCTTGGAAGCCTTAGGACTCTGTCTTCGAGTTACAAAACTATGTCTCAGGTTCTTTTCAAGTCAAATAATCTTTTTTCAAGACGTAAATTGTTGTCTTTAAGTCGAAAATATTCGTCTTAAGACATCAAAAATAGTCTGGTTCCGTCTCACTAGCTAGACGTACAGAATAACTTGAAGTTGTCTTGGATTAGGCTTTACCCAAGACAAAATCAAGACCAAATATTTTACCCGGGCTAGTGGTTAAAGTTTATTTTTGTTTCGTATCGAAACAAAAAAAAAACACAACCAAGTTGATATTAGGGTGGTCCAAAAAACATCAGGTTTCGAAATTCCGAAATGTTTACGCACCATTGCATTCCCATGAAAATACAAAAATAGCATAGTTTTTTGAGAATTTTTAATTAATTTTTAGAGGTGCCGCAAAGCTGCCAAAGTTTAGTAGTTTTAAATCGGAAGGAAAATCACTTGTTGCCAAGTTTTTTTTTTCTAGACACTAATCTGAAATCCGCCCTTCAATAGCTTTATGATCTAGAATCGTCAAACGATTAATGGTTATACTAGCCTTTCACCTGGGATTGCCGTAAGAGCTTAGACAAGCTACCCTTTTCCGAAACAATTTCCTTTCTTGTAGTAGTAAAACTTGGTAGGTACTCATGATGGTCGTAATTCTTAAAAATTTTTTTCATGAAAAGCCCCCGAAGGAAAAAAACTCAAAAAGCTAGACTTCCAATACAATATTTTTCCTCTTATTACCAAGCTGTTTCTTCTATTTTTTCAGTATCTATTCGTAATAAAGTAAACTTTAATCAAGTGTAAATGTCAATTGAAAAAATAATATAGATGAATAGATATAGGTCTCTGAAAAGTGTGAAAATGGCAATATTCTACCTTAAGTTACAGCTTCAAACATAAAGTTTTTTTAGAGTACATTTTTAGAAAATCATTCTCAACATGTCATAAAACAGTTTGTGAATGGACATCAATATCCGATAATTTCAAGGTGGTCAAAAAGAGAAATGAAAAAAGAGTGTCATTTCCCCATGTTAAATTCGTGATTAGCCCATAGGAACTAAAAATGCTTTGCGCCACCCCTAAATATTAAATAAGAATTCTATTTTAAAAACGAAGCTGTTTTTTCCATAAGAATGCAATGGTGGATAAACATTTCGGAAATTCCAAACCTGATGTTTTTTTGGCCACCCTAGTTGACATGGTAAGCATTCCCAATGTGGTGGATAAATCTTACCAGGTGAAGGTAATTTTTCTTGCAGGCAAAGATTACTCTGAAATCGTGATCAAGATTACACTATGTTTTTTCTGTGTTCAAATGGAACAATTCAAAAAATTGGGAACATTTCAAATTCAAAATCTCTAGAATTCGAAATTTTGAATCGTAATAAAATCTTTTTTCATAATACTCAAAATACGTCAAAGTTAAAGAGTTTGGAATATTAAATGGAAGTCTTTGAAATTTAATAATTTTTATGAGGTCTGTAAAAGTAAACAGTTTTAGAATTAGCAATCGAAAACTGAATCAGTTCAAATTAAAAAATGGTACAAGTTAAACATTTCAAACTCAATCTCTTAAACCTCAAATTTGATGTCTTTAAAATTGCGCTCTTAAAAATTTATATTATACTACAAATTACAAGAATTCCAGGTAAAAATATAGATTTACGGTCATTTCCACGTTTTTCCTCTTCGTAACAAAATTTCTGGCATTTGCTGGTCTGTTTTCCCCGGTCCAGTGGTCGCAAAGATAATTTTTATCCGAAAATGAAGCCTTTTCTATTAAACAATATCACAGAACAAAACAGTTAAAAAACCAATAAAAAGAATTGAAAGTACAAACAATTATTTTATACTTTAAAATAAAATATAAATCCTTGACATAAAATAATATACATAAAAGGATTTTCACCGCCGTTAAATCATTTAATATAACTAACTTTAACAATCGATTCGACACGAAGTCGATGATTTGAAAGTGTCATCATGTGGTGAGAGAACAAAAGTTCATTTTTCACTGGCAGGTGACACTGGGATGAATAGCTCGCAAATTTTGTCGCCAATGTTTAACCAAGTTAATTACATTTGCGGTGAAAATGTTCTCTCTTTCCATAATGTTACCTCGTTTATCGAGTCATCCACATTTTAGATACATTCATGTACAATGCACGTTTATAAGCACAAATCCAAACATATCACGGAACTCCCTGCGCGTTAATAATAAAAGGGTTCCATTTGAATTCCTGGCCGAACTGCACTAATTGACCAAACTGTTAATTAAACAACTCGAATTCGAGTTAGTATTCGCATGAATGACAATGCACTAATAATTTGTAAAATGGTATAGTGCAGATACTTTGGTTATGTATTTATTTAGTGTATTTAAATTTGAGAATAAAAATGCATATTGCCTTTGATAGAACTGTGTAATAAAGATTGAGAATAGTATAAATCAATTATTGCAAATAATTATACATAAATCTAATTCTTATACAAGATAATCTTTTTTAATTAAAACATCTAGTATCCTCAGTTTTATCGTGCTGGTATTAGCGTCCTATCGCGAAACGCAAATTAGAATGTAAAATAATAGGATGTGAATCATGTTCGTTGTTTTAAGAGATTTCGGTTTCAAATGAATTTAACGAACGGACCTTAATTAATAATCATATGCGTGTTGCATAAATGCAGTGGTATCTGCATATGTGTGCAATTCTACCAAATGGATTTCCCACAGTTATAGGAAATTTGGCAATCGGGACTAACGGATTTGGATTTTCGAACTATACCCGAAGTCAATAAAAAATGTCACTGATTTATTATCCAAATCTTCTCTAATACAAAAATAAAATAAAAAAACGAAAAATCAGTTATCAGTTATCAGTATTTAGTTATCGTCTTCACCTCACAGACGACGTGCAAACGTTAATTTAAATTTAGACTAGTTGACGAACAAATTTTTTTTTGTCAATTTAAAATGTTAATTCTATGTGAACTCTCTTAAGAGGTCAGCGAACCAAGCTGACGAAACATTGAAAAAAAAATTGCGAATGATTATTCAAATTTACGCCCTGTGATCGACAAAAAACAAATAATAATTTTTGTAAATCTTAGTCAGTTTTTCACTAATGAATGAAAAATTATATTAAGTAATCTTTTTTAAAAAGTGATATGTGTTGTATGTATATGTGTATGTGAGTGTACACGTATAGATATTATTTTTCTGATTTTTTCAATTAGCATAATAATATATTTATCATACCTTGTAGTTTTCCTATAAATAATCCCTGATGAGGGAGTCTAAATTGACTCCGAAACATGTTGGTTCCCTGGTAGTATAAAAAAGACGGATAAAGGAAAAAGTGAGAGGTTAGTTTTGGTTGACTTTTTCTCCTTTTCTCCCTCTTTTTTCATTTGGTTATTTTTGTCTCTAATGAGCCGAAAAGTGAGGTAGTTTAGAAGTCTGTTTTTTAATTCTGAATCTTTTTCATGCTCATTTTGCATAAAATTATTATAATTATTATAGATTAGCAGTTCGAACTCGAAAGTTCATT
>CAKNYM010041671.1:0-16832 GCA_932195095.1 Andricus curvator
TACAGGTAATCTTGACGGTTCCTGTGCAGGAATTTGGCGAAGGAAACGGTACATGATCCTGGAAAGGAACCTGTATACAAGCTAACCTTTGAATGGTCCTGTACAGCTTCCTTCACTAAGTCAATTGAGGTGTGGGTTCATGTACAGGAACATGTTCATGATCCTATACATGAACCTGCATAGGAACTAATCCGCGAGGGTTCGCTGGTGGCTTGGCTCTCTCGATAGTGAGTTGGTTCTTAAAGGGAATAAAAGGAAGGCAAGTTCATAGCTGTAAGCGACATCAGTTTTCGCAATGGCTTTCTGTAAAGGACCCTATACGTGTTTCTGTACAGGATCCTTCCAAAGGTTCCTTTGACGGCTTTCTGTAAAGGATCCTATACACGTTTCTGTACAGGCACCTGTACATGACCATTCAAAGGTTCCTTTGTCGGTGCAGGTTCCTTTGCAGGATCATGTATAGTTTCCTTCGCCAAATTCCTGCACAGGAACCGTCAAGATTACCTGTACAGGTTCGTGTGCAGCTTCGTGTACAGGAACATGTACAGGATCCTTCGAGGTTCCTGTACAGGAATTTTCAGCTGGGTGCTTCACAAAGCGATGGGTTTCTGCCGAAATATTTCTTTGCTATTTTCTATTTTTACGTTCTAATGAGAAGGTATTGGTTTTATGTAAAATTTGACTTAGTCGGTTTTCATCAAATCTTCACGTTTGAGGTATGTCTGTAGTAGTAGGTCGTAGGCAAGATAACATTCGAAAAAATGATCAGATTAGATTGTGCTTTAGCACACTTTTTTAAAGCCTAAAAAGAAAGAACGAGTTCGTTAACCAGCTATTTTGGATAAAAATTCAAAAAGTTAGGGCATTTTGAAAAATTTTTAGAACATTTTTTTTTTTTTTTTAATGAAAACTCATTGTACGGCTGTTCGTAGTACTTCGAAATTCAAACAATTTATCCCTACGATTTTTTTCAAAGAAAGAAAATTGCCAGAGTCGGAGCAAAAAAAAAATTAAAAACAAAAAAAAAACGAAAATGAAAATTTTTAGCAAAAAAAAGCGTGATATGAAAAAAAGTCGAGAGACGAAAAACGTTGCTTTTTGGAAGCCGTACAAGATTATCATAACGACTTTTTGAATTAGCTTGAATAGCTTCAATTAGCTCTTGTTCTAATCGTGAAAAATAAATCTAAAAATGAAAAAAAAACTTAATTTTTGGACAAACGACACAAACTATGAAAAAATTATTATTCAAAAGTTACTCAGCTAAAAAAGAGCTACAAATTTGCCATTATTAATTTTTTAATAGGACGCGTAGTTTTTGTTTTAATCGTAAAAAATAGCATTAACAATAAAAAATTAAATCTTTGGAAAAACAACAGAAGGTACGAAAAAAATTGATGAACAAAAGTTGTTCACTCAAGAAAGGTCTACAAATATGTTATGAATCAAATTTAGATAGGATGCTTTTTTTTTGCTCAAGTCGTAAAAAATAACATGAAAATAAACAAATTAAGTTTTTGGACAAACTACACAATGTGCAATAAAATGTTAATTAACATTATTGTTTTTCTGTAGGTTGCCCACTTTTTCTATTATAAAAACAAGACAGTGAAAACACGCCTGTTTCAATATCATTTTGCATATTATTTAATGCAATATGTTATTATATATATATATATATATAATATATATTATGCAATGCATATTTTTAATTGTAATAATATAGATAGATTTATTGAAATGATACATTTTCCATGATAGTTGGGAATTAAAATTAGTGCAAAATAAGGTACAAATATTAAGGTAATCATGATAAATAAAATTTGTATATTATTTTGCAATATCTAAATAAGCAGTCCCAGACTGATGTACAGAAATAAATATAATATTCATTTCATATAATAGAGTTGAACTTAATGTAGAAAAGTTCATATTTTGGACAAAATCGAGTGCGAAGCACGAGATGAGTGATGACAGTTGTTCGTTAAAGCCGAAGGAGCTTTAACAAAAGAGAAATCACAATCACTAAATTATATTTGTCGAAGCTTGACCTTTAATTTTAAAAGGTCTGTGCACAAATGCGTGGAGGAAGTACAAAGATAGAGCGCGTAGCGTCAGGTAAATACATTATTGAGAGCGAAACGCGAGAGAAATATATAATCTAGCGCGAAGCGCGAGATTCAACGCTCAAACTTGCGAGCGTAATGAACTTTAAATCGTAATGAATATAAATATTGCACAGCGTTTGGTAGCCTTGATTCACAACGGCACGCGTGAACACCGAAACCGTGTCTGACTACATCATGACTCTTTCCACTGATAAGGCTGTCTTATACCTGCTTATACCTACACTGTTACAAAAATATATTAAATTTAATATACCCATGTATATTAAAATTATTATGTCAAGCATATTAAATCGCTATTCAGAGCGTGTATATTAAATTCCATATACATTCATGTTAATCACTTACAAGAAAAATCAGATAATTCCATTTTACACAAATTCAAAATAAGTGCATCAGGAATTTTTGATTCTAAATAATAAAACATGATACCTGCTTCCAGTTAATCAAAAATATGATTGGATTTCAAGTCGAAAAGTTCAATTAAGCAAATAAATATCAGACCTAACCTACAATCAACTGTACTAGCATAACATTTCTATCATTTAGAGTGGATTTTTGAAAAAGTTCCATACCCGTACGCCGCACTTTCATTATAAATCACAATTCTGTCGACGAATTCTAGATTAATAAATTAATTTTTGATAATTGACAAGATTTAAAGAAATGAAAGCACTTGGAGTTTTCACGCACACTGCAATACCGACCTGTATATTAAATTTAATAGATGTGTATATTAAATACACTACACCAATGTATGTTATATTTCAGTAGCGGTAGTGCATATTTGCTTCACACACATGTATATTAAACCTCATACAGATTTTTTTAACAGTGATATAAGGTCTTTTATACACAGGTATATTTTGTAAGCAGTTATTTACGTCATTTTTAAATTACTTTAATATTAAACGTTTTCGATTTGCGATATATATTTTTTTTCTTTAACAATAATTTTGTAATTTTTACCTACTTACGATCAGGCAAAATACTTGTTAAAAAAATATATTGTCAAATCTGTAAGGCAAGAGTTTCGAGATGGCACATACTGAAGCAAATACGTCTTCTGATTAGTTTTTATGAGAGTAGATTTTTAATGTAGATGTTGCAAATTGATGCTGCATATTATCTTTAAAAATTTACCTCTAGCCTCTAGTACATCTGGGCAGTGGGTATTCTTCTGTTTTGAAAAAATTCAAAAAAGTAAATTCCTGTTTTAGCGATAATCCTCCCTAGAACTGCTGTCTCAGACGAGAGAAGGGTTGCGACGTTCGTCGCAACGTCTCTCGCCAACGGTTGTTTACGTTTGGATCCCCCCGATTTGGGACCGAAGACAACCCGCAACACTGGGCTGAAACCGAGAGTTTGGTGTATCGAGTTGAATGTTTGGTAAATTAAATAAGAGGAAATAAGGATCTTTTATGTGCCGTCAACCGTGACAAATCGCTACTACGAATTGAATTGCTACAACCATTTTATTTAAATCGTAAATGGTCGAATAATTGTATTTTTGAAATGATTTTGGGCTCAGTAGATCATGCAATGTCTCTACTTTATCGGCTGCATAAATAAATGAACATTATATTGATTTACAAAAAACTAATAGTGTTAAAAATTTCAACATCTCGCATCGATCACTTAACCTCTGATCGATGCAAGATGTCGACATTTTTAGCACTATTAGTTTCTCTACAAATCAATTTAATATTCATTTATTGATATGGCCGATAAAGTATACATTAAGTGATCTTTAATCGAGCCCAAGATCAATTTGAAAATACAACGGTCTAGAAAATTCTTCTCAAACTTTCAACTTTCAACACGATATCTCATTTCGTGTGGACGTGGGTTGCTTAAAAAATTGTAGATATAAGGTAATGAATCGGATATGCCCTTAAGTGTAGTAATTTTATGTTGACATTGATGTCGATTTTTTTAATTTGAAAAATTTAAGCAATTACTTTCTCACCAAATGAAACAATATTATATAGTATAGGTAAAGGAACCGGTTTTATTTTTTTAAATGACGCAGGAACATAAGTCGCCAACTCGCCAGACAATTCAATTTTGCAATGAAACGCGTGACAAAGTTGAATTCCCTCTGTATGCGTAGCTCGATCCGTAGTTTATAATCCTCTATATACCTGTATCATCACTAACTTTTAGAAATTGAGTGGTATGTAAAGTTTTCCGCACATCCTTTCCTTTCGCACTAATAATTAGCGCACGAACTATAAAAATATCTCTAGGATACTATGCAACATGCTACATTTCCAATCTGCGATTCCGCAGCTCAATTTATTATAATCTATAGCCCTATTTAATCTCTAAATGCATCATTGACAAGAGAATGACATTGATTTATTGAAGACTTCTCGCATCATACTTTGTCGTTAGCTTCAATCTCTCCTCTGAATGACTTCTGCAGCACCCAGTTATTTTGTAGCTTTTCTTCTCTCATTGCCTATACCAGAAGATCAATGTTTGATGACTATTATGCTATTTGATGATGAAAATTTACAGTCAATTAATGATAAAGCATCGAATAAACTTCATACAGGTGCTTAAGTTATTTATAAATTTCGATTGTCTAAATTGGAGTGGTTATGTCAACTGTTTTCAGCATTTCAATCCAACTTCGGATAAAAAGCTGAGAAGTAAACAAATAAAACTTGATAAATCTATTCTGATTGGAAAAAGCTCATTCATTCATCCAATCATTATTTACTCAGTTGAAAAAATACTGCAGACCGAATTCATTTCAAATCAGGTCAGGCAGTCCGCAACTTCAAGTCACAAAATCATTCGCTTCTCAAATATGTATTTTGCCGTTTTGAAAAAAAAATCATTTTCGCAAAGTTATGAGTATTTGGAATTTAAGGGTCGTTTAATGAAAAAATACAGATTTCTTCTTTAAACCTGTATAACTGTTGTAAATTAACAAAATTGCGGTGATTTTTCTAAAAATATTAAAAATTGATTTTCTCAAAAATCCCACCTTTTTTTACTGATTTTATTTTTTCAATTGTCATTGAAATCATGAAAACATCTTGTAGGTTTCACGTGGGCTAAACTATTTTTATCGTCATGAAAATTTTCTCGAAAAATTGAACTTTTACATTTTTCTTTAAAAAAACAACAGATTCGACAAAATGCTAAGACAAAACTTTGCTCATTTTAAAAAGTTCTACCACAATCACCTTATCCTTTTATGATATCTTGCATCAGTCCCGAAAAAAATCCACAATTTCAATCAATATTGGATAAAATATAGAAAATGCGATTTCCTATTAAATTCGACTTTATCTTCCTGGCCGAATTTTGGAAACATGGAAAGTTGATTTTATGGGAAACCTCATTTTTTATTTTATTAATTTGAAAAAAATTCGTGCCTATATAAAGAAGACATTCTTTAAGTTTTATGCAAGCTAAATCATTTTTCGTGCTTCGACAATTTTTTTTCGAAAAATTGAATTTTCGAATTTTTGTGGCGAACGATGCAAGGTATCAAGATAAGCAAGTTAAGGTATTTTTCGTATAACTTTTTTCATTGAGTAAACAAATTTCTTAGCTGTGCTGCTCTGGGATTCGTATAAATGAAAACACAATATTTGTGAATGCACAAACTATATTCAGAACATCATTAAACAACATTACAACTGATTCACACAGAAATACGAGCCAAACCTAACCAGGCGGCTCCTCATTTCATACTAACTGACCCACTAGTAATCATCCGCCATCTCGCCCCCCTCCATCACGGGTTCCCACATTAGCATTTTGTAGAATCTGCCTTTTTTGTCAGAAAAATGCAAAAATTCAATTTTTTGAAAAAAAAAATTCTCTTGGCCTGAAAAATAATTTGGCCTGCATGCAAAATGGTGGCGTTTTTGAAAAAATCTACTTTTAATATTTTCAGAAAAACCGCCGTCATTTTGTTAATTCTCAACATTTTGTTCATTTTGCGGCGGATTTCGAAATTTGACAATAATTAACCTCACCAGAGTCAGGAAATAAACTCTGTATTTCGACGCCTCCATTCAATATGAGTCTATGTGCTGACAGCGCCTTGTGTGAGACTATGCGCTGTGTATAAGCATAAGGAATAGTCTCATACAGGGCGCTGTCAGCACATAGACTCATATTGAATGGAGGCGTCGATTTCTTTAATAAGCACCTCCAAAATTTCAAATACTCATAACTTCGTTAAAATGATTTTTGACTCAAAACGGTAAAATAGTTTTTGTCTTATTTTCTTTGACAACAAT
Source organism: Andricus curvator (assembly GCA_932195095.1). Lineage (NCBI taxonomy): Eukaryota > Metazoa > Arthropoda > Insecta > Hymenoptera > Cynipidae > Andricus > Andricus curvator. The sequence goes on from CAKNYM010041671.1 coordinate 6,395, forward strand.
TTTAAGAGGCGAATTATTCTGTGACTTGAAGCTACACTGCCCACCTTATTTTAAATGGTTTCAGTCAGTAATAGAATAAATATGTATCGCTTATCCTATCTTTCTAAAAGCTGTCTCTAATTTTTTCATCTGAATCGATTTATTACGTTCTGTTCTTTTATCCTTGCCACTATAAAGTGATCTCAGAATAAAATAAATGCGTTACTAAAAACATGAAAAAATTCTGTAGAGAATCCAAACTGATTGGTCTGGCACAATTTGGAAAAATCTTAAGCACCTCTTTGCTGAAAATGTTGAAGCCTACCTCTCTTTCTTCTCAAGATTGTTTGCCTTTTGATCAACCTAATAATTGGGGATTAAAAAATCTTAGTTAAATAACAGCATCTGCGTGCACGTCTAGACTGGTTACCTAAGAAAAAGAGCATCTCGAACGATAATACAGTCGTAGGAGATAAGGCCATTGAATCTTACAGAGGCTGAACTTGAAGATCTCGGGGACGTTTTAGGGGGTTCAACTTTAGCTCTTGGAGGTCGTCACAAACCTGAAGAATTGACTATCCTGGCGGCGACAACAAGGTTCACTCGGAAGGAGATCCAGCTAATATACAGGGGATTCAAGCAGGAGTGCCCGACTGGACTCGTCGATGAAGATGCCTTTAAGAAGATATTTTCACAATTCTTTCCTCAGGGCGGTAAGTTATTTTATCTTCAATCTATAAATTAATATAGCGATCTGTCAATACCCATCCTTAAAAGTCTTCCCACTTTTTCCCTATTTTTCCAACCGTATAGTTTAGTTTTAGTGTAATTTATAGGCGGGTAGGGGCCCCAATAGGGACCCCCGGGCGCTCAAGCTATAAAGCTTATTTTGCCACACCCTTAACTTTTCGTTCTCAGTAGTTGATTCCAGGCCTCCTGGTGAAGCCCAGGATGTCAACCACTAATCGCGTTATAATTTCCTCGTGTTCCATGAAATGGACCTCTAGAGTTTGTTGTCTGAGCCTAGCTAATGCCGGGCACTAGCAGAAGACATGCCCTGTGCCCTTAAAACATCTGAACTACTGTTTTTTTGGGGTAATCTCAGGATTTGCCTGGCTCTGTCTATCCTACATATATGTATACCCAAGGATGCATTTCGCTGTCGGCGACCCTGGCTTTGTTCCCAGTATTCCCGGTGCTTCGTCCGGATCCAGCTTTTGATGGCCACTCCGATGCAGGAAGACACTAGTCCCAGCACCGTTGCCGGGCCTGTATATTCAATTGCTGTATATTCAATTGTTATGACTGGGTTTTCAACTGCAGTTAGTGTCACTTGGCTTTCCAAGCAGATTTTAATCTACCTACATGCAGCTTTTCCTCTAATAATGTCTCAGCGCAGCGTAGGACGGCCAGGACCTCCGCCTGAAAGACGGTGGCACGCCACCCAACTGGGACCCCTATGCCCCTCCTACCTGTACAATCATAAATTCCTGCTCCTGTCCCCCGTTCTCCTTTGGAGCCATCTATATACTAGATTTTCCGTTGGAGGAACGGGTTATCATTTGCTTTCCACATATCCCTGCTTGGGATGCAGGCGTGGGAAGTCTTGGTGTAGTTGAGACGTTTCGTTATTCTGTCTTGCCACATTTCTAGAATAGGCAGTGTAATGATATCACTTGGGAGCCTAGTGTGTTTGGCCCCTCAAGTCCATCTATTTGCTCTTGCCAGACGGCTTATGGCGTGAGTCGCCCTGGCGGTTATCACAACGCGTGCTCTCCACAGAGCATGTATCTTATTCCCGCTGTGGGCGTAGTCCTAATTGCTTTCAGCCTGCCTTGCATCGTATTGAGGTTCACCCGCGGCTACCAGATCACGGCTGCATAAAGCGGCCTTAGTTTAAGGACAGCAGAGTAGAGCCATTCAAGCATTTTAGGCTCTAGAACCTGCGTCAAACCGAAGGCTCTTCTGCACATCCAAAATGTCATGACAAACTTCCTGCATTGGTTCTCCAGGTGCTTTGCCCAGTTCAGTTTGCTATCTAGGAATACCCCTAGATTAACTTTTGACACTTTATAATTTCCCGTACAAATGACCAGGCTTGTCGATGGCTTAACGATGCGCAACGCCCATCTTGCAAGACCCATGAACGTTTCCGGATGAGCCCTCTTGATAAGCATCACAAGGGGCCTACGAAGAAGGCCGTTCACTACAATGCACCACGGTAGGGGTGACAAAAAACTCCCATACGGGCATCGCCGCGTGCTATTCCCCTGACTAGGCCTTCACCCCAACTGGTTTCGAGTCGCCTTCGGCGTAGCATGCTTCCCGCCTAGCTTACAAGCCTCCTCTATATCCAAGAAGGTGCCCACAGCATACCCTCCTTGTTCAATGTGCTGCTCCAGTTTTTCCACGGCAGAATAGAGCGCAGATTCTACAGAGAAGCCCGTCTGAAATGTGTGCTGCCCTCTGTATACCGCAGCGGAGAGGCTGAAAGCACATCATCTCTGATATATATCTCTACCAGTTTCTTTAGCGTCTTCATAATGATGGACGTTAAACTGACCGGCCGGAAATCTTCAGCAGCAGTATAGCCCTTCTTCCCAGGTTTCGGAATGAAGGCCACTCTATCGTCCTTCCATGCTGACGGCACGTGTTTAAGGGCAATGCTTGCCCTAAATAGTTTTAAGCCCTTGCAAGAGCATTAAGTAGACGCCATCCGTCCAGTGAATAAGATCTTCAAATCTCGTCCCGTCATTTCTGGGAAATCTAAAATGTCATCGGATGTAACACTTTTAAAAGGTAACTTCCGACGAAGCCAACCATTTTCTTCTACCTCAGTCGCCAAAGTATTCTGCACCTCTTTTTGATTATGCATTCTCTGCAGAATTTAATCGAAAGTTTCATCGTCAGAATGAAACCTTTTTCCAAAAGTGTTGTTCAGAAACGACGCGATTCTGAAATAAATCCCAATTTTCGGTATTAGCTTGTCGATTTCATTATCCAAAAGGCGATATTTTTGTTTAAGTACACCGTGTACGGATTCAACTGCCCAGTGAACTTTAGTGACAAAATGAGGCTCATTGGATTCTTCCGTGGACAGTTGTTTCCTCTTGCCTTTTAGAGCAGGCATCAAGACTTTAAAATTCTCATCTTCTAATTTTTCTTTTACATCGCGGAAATCACGATCAAGGACGAAAACATCACCTTCTCTTAGGATATTTGGATCGTAAATGATACTTTCCGAAATTCCGGCATCATTTTCGTTAGCATAATATGGTCCAAGCATGTCAATAACATAACCGTCAGTTGTGCACACAGTGAAAGGTTTACAAAGAGGAACCTTCTTTTGCCCAGAGTAAGATTTCCTCTGATATTCGTTGTTGGTGCTTTTTTGATGACGAGCATACGTGCCATCGCAAATCAAAAATAAATTTTCATTCACATTAAATAATTTTTTTGCCATTTCGGTTGTGTGGTTCTGAATTAGGTCATCCCTAATGACAGAACTTATACGGAAACGAAGTGGTCAAACGTCATTTTCGAAAAATGTTATAATACTGTTAGAATAATCTGAAACAAGATGTTCATCCTTTAATTGTAAGATCGAAGCTATCATCTTATTAGAGTTTCCTGTCCTTAACTTAAAGAGGAAGATAACTAGTGCTTGGATTACCGAACGGGATTCACTGTTTTGCAGTGAAAGCATCATATCTTTAATAATAGCAAGCTTTTCCCAATTTAATCCCATGAAAACTGTTAACTGTTTTTCCGAAATGCTATATTCGCCGACTTTGTCCAATAATGACGAATCACATTTTATAGACAGAGTTTCCATCACTTTAGATAACTCTAAAACTGAGAGACTTGTTGTATTAGAGTGTACCCTCAGGAATCCTAGCCAGATTACTAGACAGTGAACAAATACAACAATATTTGTGCGTAGCCACAGTTCGCTGGATAGGAATTTCAACACATTCCTCAATAGCAATTTCTTCCTTTGGCCAGGATTCCTTTTATAAACGCAAAGTCGACATATATTACATAAAATGTCATCAACGACTATTATTCGCTTTAAAGATGTAGAGGAATCATTAGCTTCATTTTAATTTTTTACATGTTTCTTTTTACCCGTTACTATTTTTAATAAAAATGGGCCACAACCAGCACACCTTAACTTTATTGCTACCGTCTCAGGGAATATCAAATAAAAAAAGGAACAGAGCTTTAAGAGACAAGCAGTGCGAATAATTAAAAGAATGACAAAAAAGAAGAACAATTAATCGAAGAAAGAAATAATTTTCAGCTTTTAGGATGAAACGCTCGGCTCTAAGTCGCCAACTTTATAGAGTTGAAAACAAATGAATAGCGGATTCGAGAAACCTGACCTGAGCAGTACTAGTTAGTGAAACAAATGTCTACCAAAAAACAAAAGGTGTTATAAGAAAGGTTATAAACACTTCAGGGCATACGTTTAGTGCTATTTGAGTAGTTATTATATCCATCGTAAATACAAATCAACCAGTTTATAAGAAGAATTATGAAGTGACGAAAAGGTTCTCATGAACAGATTAGAGAGGTTGACAAAATGATCAAAAACGAAGATTGAACGGTTGGATTCAATATTGGTGTACTTGAATTTTCAGAAGTTTGGTTTTTGTTTTTCATAATGTTATATACAAAAGAAATGAAAAATAAGTGATTCCTTAAAATACAAGTACAACATTATTTCAGCCGACCGCTTAATTAAACTAATAAAGTGTCAACCGAACAGTGGAGTTCGATGTGCCCGGCTCGATCGAGAGTTTGCTGTGTGCTGTGCGGCATGCATGATTTTCATCATTTTTCGCCATGACGCACCACCACGAAAAATCTGACAAAAATGTATGTTGAAGTAAGGTTCAAGGTTTGTTTTGGAAAAAAATTGGAAGTGTACCTCTAAAACATAACCTCAAAAAAATATTTTCAAAATTTGAAAGCATTTTTTTACCTCTATTTTTTATCCACAAAAATCCAAACTTTTTTCTGAAAGTAGTCTTTTTGGTTAACACGACATATATATTTTTTTCGTCCAAATCGGTTCAGCCGTTTTCGAGAAAAACCCATTTTTTTATTTTACTCCCCTCCCCCCTCCATATCTCCCAAAAAAATGAAATTTTAAGGTTGAAATTTGCTGGATTTTATATTCACATAGATGTCAATATATGGTGCCAATATAGGCTTGATAGGTGCGGGGGCCATTTTTACATGCTTGTCCCCCCAGGCCCTTTCTCCAAGCTTGGTGAAAGACCAGACAGTTGATCCGTAAACAACATGAAACCTACATTCTCCTAATGAGCACACTCAAACCTAAACCTAGAATTAAGTTTCCCGCTGTGTAGGGGTTCTTAAATTACCATCGACATTTGATGGTACACCATGGTATGTAGATTATGCTTTATGGATGAAGAAAAATCTATCACTCTCATTGTTAGGCATTAGCTACACACTACATGCCAAGGCATAACATTTTGATCTAAAAGTGGATCAACTCGTTACAGTGGGAAAAACAATTTAAATTTATGTAGGAAGATGCGAATTTAATTTTCATTTTTAATGCAGTAGGTACGTAGTTGTCAACTTGAAGCCCCCCCCCCCCGTAAATCATTCCCCATACATTAAATTGACTAAAATGCTCAATTTTTCAATCACTTTGATCTCATAAAACTTTAAAGTAATTCAACAAACAAAAATGCCTGCTCTTGCTTCAGATGCGAGTAAGTACGCACACTACGTCTTCAACACCATTAAAAGGAAACAGTCTGGAAAAATTAGCTTCGAAGTGAGTATATAATAAACAGATTGTTAATCAATCGAATAAAAGTGTACATAGGTCATTATGATTCTTCCAAATTTACGTATCTTTTCAATCCTAATTTTTTACTGAATCAATTATATTTTTCTATTTGAAATGTCTTATAAATTATTTTCGGAAATAAGTAAGTAAAAATAAACCGGTTTCAGTCTCTCATTGAAAATTGTAAATTCTTTGATATTGTCGTTTTGTGGAAAAGTTTCGTATATTTTTAGAAAAATGTCACATTGTAGGAGTGAATAAAACCAAATCGTTATAATGCATCTAAAAGTCTCTTTGAGTTTTGCGTTGAACTCAAACAAGACAGATTAATTTTCTGTACCCTTTTCTCGAAAACTACTGTACCTAGAGGGGTCAACTATTTTTTATTATCTTCAGAAAATGATGAATAACAATAAGTGACACAAATATTTAGACACTCTTTTCTAAAATAGAATAGTTTCCTAGGCTAAGAATAGATATCACTTTCTCTATTTTTAGGATAAGGGCAGTAGATTGTACTTATATCGTCACATAAATTGGCGATCCATGCCAGGATACTTTTGATTGAAACGTCATTCTTATAAAGCATCAATAAGAACCTTTCTACGAAATTAAAACCAGGAAAGTGCGTACTGAGCTGATCTAAGTAGGCTCACAGTGGTTTCTTGTCTTGTAAAATAAGACTAAAAGGCACGACGGCACCCAAACAAATTGGCACCGTTGGACTTGCAGAATTTCTCGGACTCTGGAATACACAGCTGACCAGAACGAATAGATCTACCAAAGCAGCCACCAACTGTATTTCTTGAGAATCTCAAGTGAGTGAAAAAAAAGAAATATATATGAAATAAAAAGGAGTGTTCTGTCACGACTCCGTTCTTCGTAAGTTAGGTTAAAAAACTATCGTCGATTTATTCACAATATAGGTTAGGGTAACCTAACCTAAGCCTCAACCCTTCACCCATGTTCAGGCTACCATACGTCCTTCTTTAAAAGGATTTGTCCTTTTAGTCTTGTCCTTCGATGTCCTTCCCACAGTTTGAAATGTCCTTTTTAGTCATAATGGGAATTTTCCTGCAATTTTATTTATTTTCTGCGTTTTTTTGCTTGTCACTCCATTTTTTTCGTCTGCTGCACTTGCCTGCAGAAAATCAGCAAGAGTGAAAGAGATGAAGAACAATCAGAATGGTCTGTCTGTTTTAAAATTATTTGTTATATATAGGGGAGAGCGGTCCTAAGTCGACACAGTAAGAGTTTTTGTCGAAAACAGAGGGTAAACCGAGTTTAATGGCGCTTTAACGTCTTTGATCAGATACCACGATTCTTCATCTACAAGTTTATGTCATTCGGAGCAGTGTGGAGTGATTTTTGCGGTCGCAATGCAGCGCAAAGTGAAGAAGTCGATTTTCGCTATTTCTCAAAATGGTGGTCCTAAGCCGGCACCACCTGGTTCTGAGTCATTACATCATTTTTCCACTCAAATGCAAGAAAAAGGGCAGGTTATGTAAGTTTTAGGATTTTACAATGAAAAAACATGTAGAGAATAGAATAAGCGAAAAGTCAATGAGAAAACACAGAAAATGAAAGGACACCTACCAGAGAAGAGCAGCATGCAGTCAAGACACAACCAAATTTAAAAAAAACAAGAGACGAGTGACATGGAATTGAAACACAACGAAATAAAAAAACACACAAATAACAACAAAAACAACAACAAAAAGGTACCGACTGAGGACCACTACGAATGTTTACACATTTCATGCTATTACGCACACGATACAAATCCGAATGAAAAATCGACTTTATCAGGCGAAAGCACACAGAATACAGAAACAAACGCATTTCGTCGATTGAAATTTTAAAAATATTTAAACACCTATTGCTGCTTCACAAGAATGGAAGAAAGTGGAATTCCGTTTGTACGAAAAATGTATTCCCCGCTCACGCTGTCAAGCGAAAACTAAAGTGACAATTGTCAGTGTAAATTACGTCCATGTCTACCAACCTGTCATACGAAAAATTGCTTAAGCTGACACGTTCGCCATCTCTGAGAAACGCGAGGGTGCCGACTTAACCCACAGTGCTGACTTAGGAGCACTCTCTCCTCTATGTATGTGACGTGCGCCGAAGAAAGGGGGCTTACTCTAAAAAAATCGAAATCGAGGTTTTTACACCTTTCGACAGTTTTTGAGTTGCTCTTTTTAATGTAACCATTGAAAAAAATATTTGAGCGTTATTATTGCTAATAATTGAGTTGTTAGGTACCCGAGAAATCAGGCTTTCGCTCGAGATCCCGTGAAACACCTCCCACCACTCACCACTGTGTCTCCGCGTCTCATCTATACCCGTACGTGAGCCGCGTCTACGACCTATCTCTTTCCTCGTGAGAATGTAGTGGTAAGTAGAGAGGGAAGATTTCGTGAGTCTTCCCTGTCTCACCTAAAAGTCGCGTCTATCCGGTCGACTTCGACCGCTCGCCCTGAAAAAATATCACTTTTCAGAGTAAGTCCCGTTTCTTCGGCGCACGTCACACACATATATTTTTTTGTCCTTCTAACCTGCCTTAGACATATGGTAGCTCTAACCAATGTTGTAGCACCTTCGATTTCAAATAGTGAATTTGAATCAGTGTTCACAGATTGTGGGAGCTGGCGGCCCCCACCACGACTCCCGTGTGGGAGCAACACACGTAAACGCCGCGTGTCGGTGTGTCCCCACTCCGTCACTTGATTCCACGTTCCGCGGCAACGAAAATTTGTCGGTTCGGATGATTTCACTGTCTCCTTCGTGCTCTTTCGTTTGATTTCGGTGGCGGTATCGGGTCAGCCACGAAGACGGGTTCGGCGTTGAAGCCGAGGATTGCCGAGGATGCACGATTCTTAAATTGTAATTTTTCATTCTCGGTGTCTGGGATATTTCCAAGATTTTTCAGCTTTTTCAGATTTGGACTATTTGGAGAATTGGAGGATTTGGAGGTTAGAGTCGACTTTTGTTGACAAACAAAGTTTGACGAATTTCAAATGAAATGCTTCACTTTTAAGTTCAAAAATTAATTTTCAACAAAAAAAAACAATTTTTAAAATAGTTAAATTTTCGTCGAAAGAAATGAATTTGCTACTAAAAAATAATTTTAAGCAAAAAGGAAATAGTTCAATTTTCAGTTGAAAAAATATTTTTGAATCAAAAAAGGAGATTTGAACAAAATAATTCCATTTTAAACCAAAAATAATGAATTTCCAACAGAAAAAAAAACTGAATTTTCAAACAAGAAGATTAATTTTCTACTAAAAAGTCGAATTTTCAACAAAAAATTAATTTTTAATGAAGAAAGATTTCAATATTGCGTGAAAAACAGTTCAATTAAAACAAAAAAGACGAATTTTTAAGTTCAAAAATTAATTTTCAACAAAAAAAACAGGTTTTCAATCAAACCGTTCAATTTTCAACGAAAGAAATGAATTTGAAACTAAACAAAAAAAAATTGGTGAAAAAACATGAAATAGTTCAATTTTCAGTTGAAAAAATATTTTTTAAACGAAAAAGATATGAACAAAATACTTAAATTTTAAACCAAAAATAATGAATTTTCAACAGCAAAAATGAATTTTCAAACAAGAAGATTAATTTTCTACTAAAAAGTCGAGTTTTCAACAAAAAAATAAATTTTTAACATAAAAAAATATTTTTAACAAAGTAGTTAAATTTTTAACCAAATAAATGAATTTTTAACCAAAGTAAATGAATTTACAAAAAATAAGAATAATTTTCTAAGAAAAATAGGCAATTTCCGAACACATAGTTGAATTTTCAACTAAAAAGATCAATTTTCAAGAAAAGAAAAACGAATTTTTATAAATTAGTTAAATTTTCAACCGAAAAATGCGTTTTTTAAAACCAAAAAGATTAATTGTTAAGCATCAAGATTAATTTTCAACCAAAAGAGACGAATTTGCGACAAATTTGACTTCTTTTTTAGAAAATTATTCTCCTTGCTTGAAAATTCATTCAAGAGTTCATTTATTTTGGTTAAAAACTCATTTCTTTGGTTAAAAATTTAACTGCTTTGTTAAAAATTTAACTACTTTGTTAAAAATTCAACTACTTTGTTAGAAATATTTTTTTTGTCAAATATTAATCTTTTAGTTGAAAACTCGACTTTTTGGTAGAAAATGAATCTTCTTCTTTGAAAATTCACCTTTTTGGTTCAAAATTCATTATTTTTCGTTGAAAATTTAAGTATCTCGTTTAAACCTTCTTTTTCTTTGTTCAAAATTATTAGTTTTTTCACTGAAAAGTGTACTATTTCATTTTTGGTTACAAATTTTTTTTTGAGTTGAAAATTCATTTCTTTCGGGTAAAATTGAACTATTTTATCGATTTTTTTTTTGTTTGAAAATTAATATTCAAATTTTAAAATTGAGTATATAATTTAAATTTCGTCTTTTTTGTTTAAATTTAACTGTTTTTTATTTATTATTAAAATCTGTTTTGGTTAGAATATGAAATATTCAATTTTTTGTTGACAATTCATCTTTTTTTGTTGAAAGTTACACTACTTTGTTAAAAAGTAATTTTTTCGGTTGAAGATTCATTACTTTAGTTGAAAATTCATCTCTATGGCTGAAG
>CAKNYM010041671.1:21832-32714 GCA_932195095.1 Andricus curvator
AGAAACCTTGAAACCACCAACTTTGTGGGCTACGTACGTGATTTTTGTGTTATAGATTGAATTGCTTTTTCTCTTATTCTTTGTAAATCCTTTGTCCTGCCAGGGGCTCCGCCTCCTCATTCCTCGTCCCGCTACCCCTCGTTACACATTTCTAAAAGAAAATAGTATAAGCAACTCGTGCGGGGCCACCGATTGCCCGCACTCGTTGCTCAATATACTATTGCTGTAGCATCAATGAGATAAACAATGAAATGATACAAGTCGTCACCTACATGCCAGCAAGTGCGCCTACGATCGATTTAGAAAGCAAGTTAGATAATAAACCTATTATGTTCAGAAGGAAGTAATCTATGCGACTCAAAAGAATTTCAGGACAAATTCATTCTAACAGGGGAGGTGTATAAATAGAACGAGTAAGTAAAGATGTTCTAGGTTTATAAACGCTCTTTCCCAGAACAGAATTGTTTCGTAGGCTAAGAATAGATATCACACATATGTACATATGTACTCATATGTACGTCCCGGGACCGACCCGGCAGAGCCTCGGCCCCAAACTCATTCCTTCTCTGACTGCTATGGCGTCAACTTGTATTTCAATAAAATAGCTAACCAGATACACGTATCTGCGTCAGGGTACGTGTAAATTAAATAAAAGTGTCTTTTTATTTAGACCGTCACAATGGACTCTTTGAAGAAGTCATAAGATATAATATTTCACGTTATGTTGAAAAACCCTCTAGACCCGTTAGTTTCAGAGAAAAGTTTACCAAAATTTATAGATCCATATTTATCAAACTTTTATTCTGCAATAAGCTTTTTTCATTTATAGGAATTCCTTTCGATTCTTTCCAAAGTATCGCGCGGATCTGTGGAAGAAAAACTACAGTGGGTGTTCGGACTTTACGACCTAGATGGCGATGGACTGATAAGTAAGGAAGAGATGCTAGATGTCGTAGGCTCGATTTACGACATGCTCGGACGTTACACACAACCCCAAATAGCTGAAACAAAAACGGCAGCACGGGAGCATGTTAATCGAATATTTCACGTAAGTGACGTTCAGTAGGATCATGGCTGACACACACTAATCTACTTGAGAAAGGTGGAAAAAGTTACTAATTTTTAATACAAAAAGTGACTAACTAAAACATAACCATTTTCACTAAAATATAACCATTTTTCAGCACTTTTATAGTCTTATTGAAAATGTTTTGTTTAGTTTTTAAAATTAAAACTTTCCTTGTTAGCTTCATTTTTGGTTAGATTTTTCATAGTTGTAGCCCTTCGTACAACTTTGTATGCTGAAATCCGAAAGTATTTGTTTTATAATTCGACACTGGAGGTTTTGTTCATTTTCGCGGATGAAAAACTCGTAGGGAGAAAAATGGAAAAATTCAGGATTTACAGTATATTAGTAAATCAGGTCTTCATTGTATCCACCTGAAAATTAAATTTTTCAATATTCAGTCAACTTCAACTTATTCAATACCTCGTGTAACCAACCCTCAAAACATCAATCTTTTGGGCTATTTCTAAAATAGATATTTTGGTAAAAGGAAAGAAGTGGAATAAAATACGCCTTTGGGACACTTTAAATGATACTATAGGTACTTCCGATCATGGTGGTCGTTCTACTTCTACATCGTTCTACTATGAGATGTGAATGGATGGCCTACAAAAAACATGAGTTTGAAAAGTATTCACGCGTATTGCACTTTGAATGCGAGGTTGTCGAAAAGCAGATTTCCAGAGAACATCTCATGAATGCGATTCAATACTTAGCAATCGCATATTTTCTGTTTCGCATTCAATCGCAATCAATAGCATTGAGACAAGTTCTGTGTCGCATTAAATCGCATTCTATAGCATTGAAACATATTAGAACTTTCGCAATTAACACGCATTGAACGCGAAATCTCTCACTTCGCATTCAGACTTATTCAAGATTTAGACGTTATACACAGTATGTCCTTTAAATAACCGGATGGGATTTTAAAAAACAATGTCTGTTTATTTTTACAAAAATGGTTAAGTTTATTCAAAATATGTTCCTTCTGCGTCGATTAAACGCTGGGCACGGTCAACCAATGCTCGCATGGATTTGTGCATAGCTGGTTTCTCAATGGCATCGACTACCCTCATCACCGCCACTTTGATGGCTTCGATATCATCTGACATCGTTCCTTTCATCCTGCATTTCATATTTTTCATCTTGAGGAACACGAAATAGTCGCAGGGAGACAGATCAGGTGTGTACTGCGGATATTGGTTCACGGGAACTTGTTTCTTGGCCAAAAACTCACGGACAGCGGCGGTCTTGTGTGTGGGTGCATTATCGTGCAAAAGATACCAGCTGCCCGGCTCATGATATTCTGGTCTTATACGTAAGATTCTCTTCTATAGTCGTTTCATAACAACCAAATAGTACTCACCATTCACCGTCTGACCATACCGAACGAATTCCCGATGAAAAATTCCTTTGGAATCGCACTTTTTCGACCAGTTCATCGGTGGCGGCTGCGATTGGGCGGCCTGGTCTGGGATCGTCATTAAAGTCATCTCTGCCGTCTTTAAAGCGCCCATACTACAAATAAACTTGCGTACGGGAAAAACAATCAGTGCTACACACTTTTTGCATTAAACTGTACGTTTTCGAACATGTTTTACCAAGTTTAAAACCAAATTTAATATTCGCTCTTTGTTCCATGGTGTTTTTGTGACGAGGTATACAAACGTACTGACACTGAAAACGTCATATCTCCGAAACTAGTTGGCCGATTTCGATAAGATTTTGACAGAAGGTGTGCGGTTATTTAAAGGACATACTGTGTATGCGAACTCTCGCATTAAAAAGTATTGTGCTTCCGTCCCAATTCGAGATTGTCGCAAAGCAGATTTTGAGAGGACATCTTGTGAATGCGAAGCAATACTTTTTAATCTGACGTTTTTTGCACGGTGGGTTGGAGTCCAATGCGAAGGTACGGGCAAGGTGCTAGGTCATTTGGATGATCCGAAAACGATTATTAACGGAAACAGATTGGTTATCTTATGATTAGAAAAGTGCTTGTTTATTACAAATACTTGGTTTAGGCATAAAATGATCCACTTGTACACTTAGTGCAGAGGTGAAAGCCACACTATAAATGTCTTTGCTGTTGCGGATGATAGACTGAGAGGGCTAGTAAGAGATACTAGGATTATGAGAGGTTCCTATTGTGAAACAGACTAAAAATACGAATCAGACGTGAATCAAGAAAATAATAAAATGTAAAACAATTTTGAAGGAAAAAATAAATTATATTGTAACTTGGTCAAGGGCAAAAAAAGAGGAAGTAGTAGTACAGAGTTAAATGGCATTAAGAATAGCAAGGGTGAAATGGTATATGATAGGAACGCAGCAAAAGACGGTCGGAGAGACTTTTCCAAGGAATTATTTGGAGGTGAAGCTATGGATCAGAATAACTGCAACATAGAGGACGATACGTTGGCAAACCCGGTTGAAAGAATATGTGCCTCTGAGATTAGGGATATAATTAAGAACATTAAGAATGGATGGGCTGCTGGTGTGAATGGTACTACCGCTGAAATGCTTAAAAGCGGTGACGAGTATTTGGCTGAAAGGCTGAGCGAGTTGATGTATATATGTACCGAGATTAGGGAAGTTCCAGATGACTGAAAAAAAACTATTATCGGTTTAATATAGAAAGAAAAGGGTGATAAAGGTAACTGCATTAATTACAGAGACAAAATATATTCAAAAATACTTACTTAGTTATTATTATTCGGGAGTGCAGGGCAAGAACTGCCCATACCACTGCGATGAAACCTATTGTATTATACCCTAAAATTCAACTACGATATTAATCTGCCTTCTTTCCATGTTCAAGAGGTCATTAGTCCTCTAAGCACATTTACCAGATATGAAATTATTGGAATGCACCATTTTTTTGGTTCCCCACCAATATCTGGCATGCTCCTCCGAGAGCCATTTATCAATGGTTCCTTTCGCCGATGTATATGAGATAGCACAGTACGGTTTCCGGGCCAATCAGCGGCTGTGAAGCTACCGCCCTAGGGGTCCTGCATATAATACGTCAATTGTTATCCGCTCTGAATTCACGCGTGATTTTTTTCATCACACGTGATTTCCACCTGATTTCACGATGAGAATATTTTACTATCTGGGCACTTCCTAGAAAGTCATTCCAAACTCCCCACGAAGAGATGTTGAAGAGATTCTGAGACGCGAATGTTAGGTCAATTATTGAAGTTGGCTGTTTGATCGAGTACGATAGGTGGGTTCACCTGTGTTAAGGGGAATAAGATTCGTATTATCAAGGACAGAGCATAGTTCTAAACCATTTGGGGCCTTCCATAAAGCATGTGGTTTCTGTAGGGGGAGTGGGGGTTCGACGAAAGGCCACGTTGGTCTACATGGGGGGGGGGGTCGAAGTTCGAACCACGTGGTTTTACACTTAGGTGTTGAAAAAATAATAAAAAGCATGGCCAGAAAACAGAAAAATGTTTACTGAAAACAGTAATAAGTCCAAAAATATTACAACACAAAATAAAACAATTTCAACCCTAATAGCTGATTTTTAAACCAGAAGGACTTATTCTTCCCCCTCCCCCAACAAAACGAATTTTTAACAAAATACATGAATTGCCAATTAGGGGCCTTCCATAAACCACGTAGCACCCTTGGGGGGCGGTCTTCGAGAATGCCACGGTGGACTACATAGGGGGGGGGGGTCAAAACGTGGCCAAAATTGGGCCTCGTGGTTTATGGAAGCCCCCTTTCGGCAGTTATGTGAACATCCCAATAATGAGTTGTAGCAGTTAAAGTCTCCAGCAATAAAAAATGAGCTAAAATTAGGATTTTGAATAGAATTAAATAATTTAGTTCACGTCTCGGATGATATAAAATTATCACAGGCGGACACTCTGTATAGAGAAATAATCAAAAGTTCACCTAGGGAAGTGCTGATTGAGATTGCAAGAGTCTCTAGACTATTTTCAATGTTAAAAATGGGAGTGACTCTAGAGAATGTGATTTCCCTTCTTATGGCAATGACCAAGCCACCCCCGTTATTACATTGTATCTCTGCTCTGATGATATTGAAGTCTTTGATTTTAAAATTTTAAGTTGCTTTAAAAAAGGTTTCAGACAATAGTAGAATATCGAATTCGTCACAGATGTTTGATAGGTCGCCTTGTTTATTCAAGGCGCCCCGGCAATTCCATTGAACAATTCTCAATCTATTAAGCTGAGCCATCAATGGCGAGTAGGGATTTAGGAAGAAGGTTCACACAGTACGTGCAACACTTTATTTATAATATTTTGACTTTCCTCTGTTTTGAAGTGACCCGAGACTAAAATTTCCTCCAAGATCATCAGAGAAGACAGGATTGTACTGATGATTAGAGATCTGGTTGAGTTCGAATCCGGGATATGAGCAGAGTCAGAGGGGGGTAACGGGGTTAGGGGCAGGGTATGGAGGAGGGGAGGAGAAGGGGGTATTGGAGGATGTGGAGCTCACGGGATCAGTACCATTTTGTTTGTGAAGAGCAAAACCGTTTGGAAAAAGGCTGGGCATTCTGTTATTGTTGTTGAGATGTGAGTACGAAGAGTTGGATCCTCTTCTCGATGATTGCTGGGAATACCCACCCGAGGAGGCCTGCATGGGTTTTGGATGGACTTCTGCATATTTCCATTTAGATTGTGATGGGGGTTTTGACATCTCTGGAGCTTTAGGGGATGCCAGGGTTTGGGAGTAATAACGTTGTTGAGGCTGTGAACGGGGGCCCGAATAGAAGGCGGTGGGGGCGTCGTTAAGTTCTGGAAACATTGAGAAGCTAAATGTTGAAGAGGCAGTTTGTACTTTCTAGCCAAAAACTCGTAACTCTTACCGAAATAGATATTACGGGCATTTTTTATAAGAGGGTGAGTGATCCCCACCACAGTTCGTGCATTTTAAAGTCCTATTCGCCTTAGGACATGGCTTCACTTCAGTGTGAATCTCCGAGGAACCGCAGCGCCTGCAGCGCACACTAGATTGACAGTGTATGCTAATGTGACCAAATCTGAGACATTTGATGCACATTTTAGGTTCCGGGTTGGTGAGGTTAACTGGAAACGAGGCCACATAAATGGAGGTCCTTTCTGGAAGGGCCGTGCCTTCGAAAGTAATCAAGACCGATTTGGATGGGACTTTTTTAGTTTTCTGACTGGCAGGATCTATGGGTTTTCGGTTATGCCGAAGCGCTCCAATGACCTTGGCCTTGCCTCTCAGAGACCAAAGCACCTCAAGATTCAGAATTATTTCCAATTCCGAGATTTCATGTGCAACGCCACGGATTAAACCCTGTCACGTCACAAAGCTAGAGGGGGCAAGAGTAGAAGACCTTCTATTTTTGGGGGGATTTCTTCCAAGAGGACATTTGCTGCTTACGGGGTTTTGAGGCTATGTTATGTTGTACTTTAGTAGGGCATTCTCCTTTTTCGAAAGAACTGTAGCGAAGAGGACGAACATGTTGGGTATGGAAAATGGTTCGTGAATTTGAACGGGTTTGGGTCTTCTCCGCTGATTGGGCAGTCTTTCTATGATTGCGATTGTCAGGCTGCCTTGATTCAACTGTCAAGTTACTCGAGTGAGAGCGATAAACCTGTGTCTCTGGGACAATATTCTTGTCGGTTCGTGACCTGTCATTGGATAGCTCCATGAATTGTACGTTATTGTCCGGGTCTGGAAATGACAGATTGGCCGCTAGATTATCGGACTCGACTGAATTTCCGGATTCCTCAGAATCTGCGTTTGATATAGTTCCGCTATTTACGACTCGCTGTTTTTTCTTCTTTTGTCTCTTACGCTTCTTAGACTCTACGATATGGAAATCATTTTCATCCTTGTTCTAAGGAATATTAGCGAGTTCGCGCCTTTTTTTACATCTTCTATAAGATATTCTAACAGGGGACTTGTTAACTCTAAAGGCCCTTCCCCCTTTTCTCTTTGTTTTTCGTTGCTAGGGGCTATGCCTCAGCAATTTTTAGGAAGAAATGACAATTAAACGCATTAAAATTAATTAAATTAAACGGGGTAAACAACACGCGATACAAAAACAGCAATGCGCATGTGCAAGGTGATGAGTCAGATTTGTATGCTTGGCAAACACTATAGCGATCTCTTGAAGGTTGCTAAATAAAAAGTATCTTTCTCGACTTTTTTAGGACTCACTCTTACATAGTGCGTGTACATCGAGGTGTACATTTTTTCCTCACGTGCAAAATGCGTGAAAAAAAAGGTTCCCAAATTAAATCTGAAGCGAGTTTTCACAGAAATGCCACCTATATCTAAAAGTTATTCTGAATTTCATTAAAGCGAAACTTCACATGCAATTTTGAATTGATTTTTACATTCTCATCATAATGAGAAGGTATTAGTTTGATAAAAAACTGACTATCGCGCATTTCTTTAAATCTCCACGATTTTTTATATTAAAACTAGGTGAATTAACTATAATGCGTTTCAAAAATCAAATCTTGACATTTTGTAACACATAACGAACATCCACAAAAGTTGATACCTTTTCCCTGCTTCTTAATGAAAATTGTAATATTTACAACAAACTTGTAAAAAATGGAGGCGTCGGGAGTCTTTAAAAAAAACTTTAAACATCCTTGAAATCAACAAAAAGATAATGTGAGTGAAAAGTTCATTTTATCATAGGCTTTTCATTTTTGTGTGCACATTTTTTGGTTTCCGTCTGTCTATATTTAATATTTTTTTTTATATCGTAGACTCATAAAGTGACAGTCAACGTTTGAAAATTTACATCTTCATAATAGATTTTGAACACAAATGCAGTTTTTACAATCAATAATGTCATGGTCATAAATAGATCTGGTTCACCACTTATATCTCAAAAAATGTTGTCTAGATCATTCAATTCTTACGGCGCCATTAAAAAAAAGCGTCACGCTATTTTGAACACCCCCCTCTTCTCCGTCACAGATCATCACACAAAGCGTGAAGCCTATGTCACAAATCGTCACAAAATATGTAACCCCCCCCCCCCCCCCGCCAGCCTAGGCCCTCCCAAACCTTCGAAGTGTGACGTAGTTTTTGAATGGCCCCTTAGGCATACGCTACGTTCATAATGCAATTCAAATGTTTGAACTTATAGATGTCAATAAATGTTAACACTAAGTATCGCTATAAAAAAAAATTGAATATGATACGCGATTTTTTCAAAAATGCTGAATAACAAATCACTTTCAAGGACGGTTCGTAAAACTGACGTCAAAACAATCATAAAGCGAGCATAAAAGGTCCCTTTCCCGAAAGATTCTTTCCCTTTTTAAAAATTAAGCTAAAAAATATTCAAACCTGATTTTGATTTCTTTCTTATAAAAATAAACTCATTCGTTTAACGTCCTTAGAGATGCTATCATTATTTTCCGTATTCATGACACATGCGCAAATTCTCTATCGCAATAATTAATTTTCTTCTTCTAATGCCATTCCTTTCATCAAAATATACTTTTATTATAAAATTTTCTACTATATTATTGTACTTGGCTTAACTGGTTGATTACTTTGATTACCTTCAACATAAATAAATAAAATATTAACATTCATGTAGGTACTAGGCGAAGTTTTTTTTACGTGTAGTTTTTTTTCTGACAACATTGCAATACAATTTTAATCGACAGTCGACTTTTTCTTTAAAATTTTCTTTTCAGAACGCAATAATAAAAATGTCGTGTTTTCATGCCTCCATAGACAAACGCAAAAGTACGCTTTTTGAGCGGCGTCTGGCGGTGCGTTGGATGAGTTACAAAATAGGGTTCAGTAAGCACGGCGTGACGTAGAGTTAAAAAAAGAGCCTTGTTTGAGCGTGCTCCGTGTATTTTCGTAACGCTAGAGAGAGACCGTGGATGACAAAGATAGAAAGAGAATTCATAGCGGATTGGTGAGTCGATGTTTCTAACGAAGAGTATAGCGTGTTCCTATCGCCTCGCACATTATACTTTGTTGTCTCATTCACGCTCGTTAGAACAAAAATGCAGTAGAGTCTCGTCTCCGGCTCGTTTCAAAAAGGCCGTCTGTCCACACTAGTCACGAAATGTACTATTTTAATTGTGGGGTCAACTGATTTCTCCGATTTTCAATTAATATCATTCAAACTT
The DNA here is from genome assembly GCA_932195095.1 of Andricus curvator. Taxonomy (NCBI): domain Eukaryota; kingdom Metazoa; phylum Arthropoda; class Insecta; order Hymenoptera; family Cynipidae; genus Andricus; species Andricus curvator. The sequence goes on from CAKNYM010041671.1 coordinate 31,023, forward strand.
ACAAAGTAATTACTGCCAACAATTTTTTCCAAAAATCTGGTAAAAAAGTATAATTCTCTGGATATTTTTATCATTCTTAATTTTTTATATAAATGCAATCGATCAGTTTTGGCTGGTGCGTCTGCATGTTAGAAATCGTTCAAAAAAAAGACTAAGAAATGAAACATTTTCATTACAAATGAATGTATTTTCAAATTCATTTGAAACATTTTTACAACATGATGACATCTTTTTTTTTAAGTTTTCAGTTTCTTTAATAAAAGTGTGTGCTTTTCCATCAGCGTTGTTTTTTTACCAAAGTTTTTGTTATTTCAGCAAATGGATGCGAATCAGGACGGGTTTGTGACGATCGAGGAATTGGTTCAGTGGTGCTCCAAGGATGAACATCTACTACAAAGCTTAGATACACTCGATACAGTTTTGTGAGGTCCAAACTCGTTCTCGTAAATTATATTCGTGCCCTGATTTCCATTTCCCTTGATCAAATATATATTATGAGGCGTTAAAAGAATGTTTACGAATGCAATATATAATTTATTATCAATCGTAAATCTTCCAGTGTACTATATCTTACAAATGACTGTTATATTAACACTTCAAGATATATTTCTTCAGCTCATATTCTCTTTTAGATAATTCCAATAGATATATATAAAAAATTATCCTAGTCAAATTAATAATAATAGTAAACTATTAAAATTCAGATTCGAAAGAAAACTGCAAATCGTAGGATTCATATATGTATTTTTTTCAAACTTTCATTGGAATTTGTTCCTATATATTAAAATTCTCTTTTTAAAATGAATTCGTAAAGAAGTTTTTTACGCCTTTGTGTAAATATGTACGTACCTATACCCACCCAAGTCTTTCAAATGCTATTCGACGCACGATAACAATCTATTTACGAGAAAAAGAAATTTTCGCGAGACCGAAAATAATTATACAAGAAAATGAAAAATATTTTCCTGAGAAAATATTAAGTTAGAGCAGGGGTCTCCACAATCCACAGGTGCAGTCTGACCCAGGATTGACTGGCAATTTCTGGATCTAACTTTTTTTTTTATGGGAAACTGATAGAAAATGTATGACCCCTTCAAAGAAAATATTAGTTGGAAGGGTATGGGGCCCATTTTTTTCATTACTCAGGTAAAGGATGGGGATCCTTCTTGACAGTTCTGTGTCAAAGCTGAGTAGATCCGACCTATTGGCCCGGGATCGCTAGTAGATACAGGATCTACCTTTGGAGACCCCTGAGTTAGAATATATTGGACAGTTGGCTAGCTATTCAAGTTCTGTCAAGTGTTTTATGAAGGTATAATGTTATCCGGCTCTTCTGCTTGGAAGTTATTTCTCATCTTATTCCCACTCTGTTTGGGAAAACCTCTTCTTCTAACTAGATTTAAATTGACTATTGAAGATTTTTAAAAAAAGTAATAAAGGAGATCCTGAAGTTGCGAAAAATATATATCTGATATGAAAATGTTTGAAAACACTGTGGAGAGCAAAGTTTAAGTAATACTTATAGAGAATGGTATTTTTATTATTATCAATTGTATCAGTAAACATAATCCAGATGAAAATTCCTGTACAGGAACCTCGGAGGATCTTGCACATGTTCCTGTACATGAAACTGCACACGAACCTGTACAGGTAATCTTGACGGTTCCTGTGCAGGAATTTGGCGAAGGAAAC
>CAKNYM010041673.1:1556-33322 GCA_932195095.1 Andricus curvator
ATGTGTCATGTCATGTGTCATGTCATGTGTCATGTCATGTGTCATGTTTCATGTCATGTGATGTGTCATGTCATGCCGTGTCATTTGATATGTCATGAAATGCCATGTCGTGTGTCATGTCATTTTATGCCATGTCCTCGAGGTTCCGTGGAACTGATCTCGCGTTCATGAAAAGTGACATTTGGTCCATCCTATCTCGAAACCTGGCGTTTTTTGGACCCAGTGTCCAAGGACTTCATTTGATCAGGATATTATAAACTACATTGCAACACAGTTTCAGCCAATTTTACCGGGACCATATTTTCCATAGATGTGTGCGGGGTCCTTTGTTCGAAAAATTTAAAATTCAAATTTTGAACGCACACGAAATAATGACAAATCAAAAATTTTCTTTTGCGGTCAAACTATGCAAGATACGACAAATGATGATCAACAAAAATCGTACACTCAAAAAATATCATTGAAGGTAAGGCATTATTATTTTTTTTTTAAATGACACAAGATACAAAAAAAAGTTAATAAACGAAAGTTGTTCACTCAAAAAGGATCTATAAATTTTTTGTTATTTATTTTTCCATAAGACGAGTAGTTTTTCTTTTAATCGAAAAATTAGGTCTGAAAATAAAGAAATTAAATATCAATTTCAAAAAGTAAATTAAAAAGTAGGAGTTCTGTCGAAAAATGGTTCAAAGAAATGTTGCACGAGTGTGTAAACGCTGAAATTCGTCCAAGAACTTTTCCCCATATTTTGCGTCGTTCGGCTCAAAATTTGAATTTCCGATTTTTTCTTAATATTTTCGATAAATAAAGCCAAAATGGCAAGTCCTATCAAAAAACGGTTTAAATCATTTTTGTAGCAATTTTCAAAAGCTGCAACTTCTTCCTGAATTTGTTTCTGTATCTCACGCCGTTTGGTTCGAAATTTGAATTTTGATTTTCTCCATAGTACATTCGATAAATAAAACTATAATGACAAGCCCTATCAAAAAATGGCTAAAAGAAATTTCTTGTAGGACTTTTTAAAATATATAATTGCTCTTCTAAACTTTTTCGCGTATTTTGCGTCGCTTGGTTCAAAATTCGAATTTTGGATTTTCCCATAGCATTTTCAATCAATGAAACCAAAATGAAAAATACTATCTATTTTTTTATGTAGATGTTTGGAAGGGCTTCAATTCTAATTCTATTCTTTTTTCAGGCATCTGCCGTCGTTTGGCGTAAAAATGGGATATACCTTTTTGGAATAGCATTTTCGATGGATAAAATCATAACCGTTGGTCACAGAATGCTGGTTAACGTACTAGTTCTTTCTTTTCGGACCTAAAAAAGGTGTGTCAAAGCTCGATTTGATCAGTTCATTTTTTTTAGAGTTATCGTGTTTGCGTACGGATGGACAGACAGACGCCATCGTGAAAACTTGATTTTCGGCTTCAGGGGGTCTCAAAACGTGAAGACCCGTTGAAAAAGTGTTGTGTCAAATTTCAGACAATTATAATACTTTCTGAATCATAAATGATGAGAATGTAAAAATTCGGTAATGAGAAAAGTTTTTTTCCCCAAAAAATTCATGGTTCATATTTTACAACTTTTTGTCAAAGATTAATAAGATAACGTTTTCAAGAAAAGTAAATGAAGTCTGGTTATTGCGTAGCAAGAAACCTTCCATTAGGCAACAATTTTTTTCTCAACTCCTCCCCACCGCCTATATGTAGACAATTATTTTTGTCAATGATAAGATAATGGCTAGTCTATATATATAAGTAAAATATTCAGCACCTTATCAGTTACAACCCAAAAAAATTTGTTAAAATCAGATCTCCGTCACAAGTAGAATGAGGTTTTTTATTTTTACCCTGCCCTTCATTTTTCTGATATTTTTTCAATACGTTCGTAAGTAGAATATAATATATAACACTCAATCCATCATATAATAAAGAATTGTATATATATATGGGTTATTCTGATTTTTTTTTAAATCGGCCGCGCGACCATGTCAGCGATTTAGCTCGCGATTTTTTCCTAATAGTAGGTGCCCAATAATCCCGAGAAACAAAGTATTATATTTATCAAATCAGAACTTCACGTGCAATTTTCGACCTAATGGATTTTTTTGGGGAAATGCTCCGTTTTAACTCAATACAACTCATATTAACGATTCTGAAAAAATGTAGAAAATTGTCTTTTTTTCTAATGGAAAATACATTAGGGTGTTAAAAAAAAGCATACGTGGAATTTTCTTTGCGACGTATTGCGACGTTAATTAAGTCGTTCAAACATCTGCCTCTCATACTTTCCCACCGCTACTCCCCTTACGTTCCACTAGTTTTTCATTACTCATTTTATCTACCGTTTCCCCTGTCTTTTCTAGCTTCTTCCACAAATACTCCCCCCTCTCTGCACTTTAACACCTAACATTAACCTTCCCTTATTTTCTTTCCCAGCCATCACTTCCATACCTCTACTCACCCGCCCTACCCGCCCTACCCAACTAGCCCACCCCTCACTTCTCCTACTTTTCCTACCCCACCCACTTCCACACCACTTATTTCCCCTCACTTCTCCACCTGGGAAAAAAGTGCGATGGACGGACGGACACTTGACCGAACATAAACATCCCTTTTGTTTATTTTTCCGAAACTGTCAGCTCGATATCTAATTTCTAGTGAAATTGGTATGGTCTAAAGAAATGTCGGTTAAGTAGGAATGAGATAAGTTTCACCTGCCCTTAAGAGCTGTTGGCTCTAGGCTGTTTTGGAACAAATTTTGATGCTTTACCCCACTGTGTGGGGTGTGGGTCACGGTGGATATTTATAAATAACGCTCGTGTTTGTTGATTTTTATGAAAAAAATCTACATGAATTGGTTCTTGTTGGTGGGAAAAATAGTGCCAAATGTAATTTCTGTTATAAAATACGTGTCGTAAAGAGTAATGATGAAGAAACAGTTTTGGTGGAAACAGATAGAACAGTCTTTGGCAAACATTAAGTTTCTATGTACAACGGCACTGTATGTATTTCCGGAATCAAGATGTTATAACTGGGTTTTGACACAAACTTTACCTTCATTGATCAGAAAGGATTTATTCACTGTCGAAAATGTGTTGAATGATTTTCCTTCCTTACATTACGCACTCCAGAATTATTATATTGCATACTTATTATTCAACACTTTTCATATTGTTGAAAGAAATCGGCATTCGAGCGATAACAATGTTTACTGATAATATGAGTCTAGATCCTCTAATCAAGACGGTCTTTTCGGCCCTAATCAAGTGCTAGCTAGCCCAACAGGACCAACGAAATTTCTAACTTTTGAATTTAAATATTTTTGTGCACATTTCCTAAAATATCCAGGGTGTTTAAAAGTATAAAAAATGAAAAATGTACTTTAAAAGCAAAGAAGTTTTTTCTCATCATCAAGATGGTCTTTGTAATAACTTTGAACGTCAACTATATAAAATAGATTATCACAAGACCGTCTGATTAGTGGTAGATTAGATTATCCAGACTAACATTGGACCCTACAAAAACGTTTCACTTCTACTCAGCCGCCTTAACAGCTCCAGATTAGCCGTCAGGACGGTCTATCGTCGACGTGAATAGTTTCCCGATAATTTGCTACATGGGCAGCTCAAAAAAATACAAATATTAAAATCACGTTTTAAACATAATTTAAAGGAGATTTGATTCAAAGCCCACCACCATATCCCACTCTCCCTTAGTTATTATACAACATTTTAGTTACAAATGCTACAAAAATATCCGACCTTGAAATTAGAAAATTGAATATGACACGGGAAACCAAAAATTTTCGACCCGGATATTGTCTATTATTTTGACAAAATTATTCAGAGTTTAACCTTTGGCCTCGATGAGAGAGTACAATAATTCATCCGATTGTATTACATTTTTTAGAGATTCTCTTTTTGTTAAGGAATAATAATTTACAAGTGCGAATTGCACTATTCAATCTTTATGATTTTCCAAACCACCCTAATCTTTATTTGTTAATAAAATATCTATATTTCTTCTTACAGAATCGATTCCAATGTTACAACGTATCAAGAAAACAATCGCATCTGGTAATTTAACAACTTACATACAATCCAAAACATATTAGAGAATTGTGCCTAAAAGCCTAGGGACGTTACCTAATTGCCTTTTTCCATAGAGTTAGTTACTAAATTTTTTCATATTGAAGTATATGCTTCAAAATTACCAATAATACCAGTATACTGTGAAAAAAACTTTTTCTCGAATTTATAATTGAAAAAGAAAAATGTGTACACATTTCAAACTCCTACTTCTGTATCGCCCATTCCACCATATTGATGTGACGTAACACGCATTCAAAAGCTTGTAAATAAGCCGGGCGATTCAAGTCCTTTCATGAAGATGGAAAGAAAACAGCGCTACTATGTATTGGTATTTTGTGCCTCAATATAAGAACACCTTTGTCAGAAATCCAGGAAAATTACTTATATCTATACCCAAAGGTGATGAACGGAAGAAATGCTACACAATTGTTCAGCGTCACATGTGCCCTAAAACATCTTTACCGTTGTTATATATATATATATATACCATTAAACCATTTCCCTTTCAGGGTAGGCGTGACACTACCCGATTCGGGTAGTGTTTCTAGGTTTTTCTTGTAGTTATAAATAACTACAAGTGTGGGCTCACCACACCCACGATGTGCCAACAGCACTCATGTCAGTATTCTTGAATGGTCACCCATCCAAGTACTAACCGCGTCCAACGCTGCTTAACTTCAGTGATCTGACGAGAACTGGGTTTTTCAGCGTGGTATGGCCGTTGGCCTATTGTTGATTAGTAAATATTCTTATCTTTAATAGAAAAGAATAACACATATTTTTTGATAACATAAAACTCGTAATTGACTATATATATTTTAAAAAAAGGGTTAAACAACCTCCGCAGGGTCCCACTGAGGGAAATTCCCATCTAAAAAATGTCACTGGCTGCCAGTAGAATCGCGGTAAATCACACTTATGGCCACGTGACACAACCCTGAGATGGTTGGTCACAGGTCACGATGAAATCACAACGGCAGGCCAGCGAAACCCTCGTGTGACCTGAGGACACGAAGCGAGCCGAGGGTGACAGCCTTCTGCATCCACCTCGCTGATGCCTTCGCATATTTTTGGCACGCGGGTATGGCTTTAAGGTTACGAACCAGTGATAGTTTTGCACCTCCGAAAGCACATATCACAAGGACAATCACGTGTACCGAATATATTGGTACAGTAGTTGCAGCTCTCTTTTAGGATCTTGATACCTCACCTCCTTTTCTTTCCCCTTGTCAGTGGTGTTGTATTCGGACGGAGCCGAGAATTCGGTGACGAATATAGTTCGTTTCTCGATGCCTTGAAGAAAGATGACAGGCCTTGAGTGTGCAACGGAGACTGCTGTCCGAAAATCGTAGTTCCAGAAAAAATTTGGCAATCGCGGCCAATATCGTAAGAGCGACAAAGATGGTAATAGAGGACTCTCAGGGCCGCATAATCTCTGTAGATAAACGTCGTTCCTGCGTGGGTCGAACACCCCGATAGTATGTGTTCTAAGTATACAGCGGGTCCATGACACGTTCTGCACCTATCACAGTGGTTCTAGCATCTCGTCTAGTCTCTCCAGGTCCTCCTCCGCGAACATGGGCAAGTTGACTTATGTACCTTTAGGTGTACTTTTATTCCTCGAACCTTCCACAATAGTAATAAGACTAACACGACATGGTGGCATTGTAGCGGAGAACAAAAATGAAAAACTTGCGTTTCGGATTGAAGTTGTCGATCGTATAGAACTGTTATTATTTAAAACGGTCTCGCGTGAGAGAGGATGTCTTGTCGACGCCATAGTGGGTCAAGAACATTCGTAACATACTCTGATTATTGTGCTTGAACTCGCTGCTTCAAATCGAAAATAATGACAAACAATAATCGAAACGGTGAAATTGTAGTGCAAGAAAATGGTTCCGGCAATAGAAATAATGTCCGTGTGCCAGACGAAGATGAGGTGGCGCAACATCTGGAAAATGCCTTCCAACCATTGGTAAAGGATGTGTCTCGCAGGCCTAGTGTTTCTCTGCCGGAGCAGTTTAATTTTAAAAATTCGGCAGCTTGGCTTCCATGGTAGAAAATTTTTACTCGCTAAGCATCGGTGATTGGACTAGGCTATCGATTAGAAGCAGAAAAGAACGATGCATTCATCTACATTATGCGGGAGAAAAGCGAGGAGATTTTTTCTTAGTTTCAGCCACAACCGGGAACATACCACAGAACATTGCAGGTTTTTGAGGACTACTTTATACCGCGAAGGAATATAATGCTTAAGAGGCTTGAATTTAATTCGCGGGTGCAGAAGCAAAGCAAGACGAGCCGGCAGATGCCTTTATAACCGATCGTTCTGGGTATGCTGGATGCAAAATTAAACGGAAGGTTACAACTAAAACAAAACCTGACGCTTCAAGAGACGATCACTGCCGCTAAACAAGCGGAAATTCAGCATAAACAGAACCAGATAATAAGAGACAAAAATCGAACTGAACATCAGGTCTGTTCGACAAATCAATGTCCGCTATGGGGCGGAAAATCATGGATCAACAAGGGCGGCCAGAGCGGAAATCAACGTCAACAAAATACTTTTGCGCATGACAGGAATTCAGCGGGAGATCACTATCACTGCGTCCCTTTTTCAAAGAACATTAAAAATTGCCCAATCCTGGATACTATGGGCTAGAAATATTATGGGGCAACATTGGCAAAGATCGGCCGAGATACCAAATCAAAAATTATTGACTATTTGCCAACCATTGGCCCAATATATTCTCCTACGATTAAATGAACTACGGGCAACTTTCGCACAGATTCGGCCCAACAGACGGTACAAACGTGGTAAAATATGTTGGAACAATGGTCGGCAAAAAAAGTCAGTTCATAGTTATCATTCCGGTATCTCGACCGACCTTTGAAAATTCGGCCCGACATTGGGCTGATGATGATCCCGCGAGTAGAATTGCCTTTAGATTATGTGGTTTGAATATTACATTAAACAATGCATCCTCGTAGACGTATTTTGGATCTGGCGAAAACGCTAGTCATTTTAAGGTCACTAAGCAGCGAGACTGACCAACAATGTAATTGACAAATAAAACTTGACGCAGACACGCTTGGGCATTTTTAGTTATATTTCGGGAACCCATGAAGATTTTTTAAGTTTCGTTGGCTTGTATTAACGATAATACCTTAAAGACTATGTGGCATCAATTTTCAATTTTTCCTACTATCTTTCTAGGTCATGCCATGAGTTGGAGTCAAGGTATAAAATTCAGGAAATACTTGATGCTTTTCTCAGTACAGGTATTCAAAATTCATCCATTTCCATTTGTTTCTACAGGATTAGGTTCTGGCGATAACCCACTTTCGCAACCGCTCTTGGGCTCGTCCTCACGCTCGAACCAACGAAGATGAGATCCTACGATCCACTTACCTTCAAAATACTTTGGTAAGTGTCTTTTTTACCCCCTTAATTTTTAAAATTTACGAAAAATGGGCATGTCTTGAATAAAATGTGAATAAATAAATAAACTGTGAATACTCTGAAAAACCTTCAAGCTGAAGTATTCACTATACTCTCTCCCTTTTACGGGTTCGCGAGTCTTTAAAAAAACCGTTTCAGCTTTACATGATCTCCATGAATAAGGTATTTTCACCTCAACCATCAGCTAACTTAACTTTGTTAAGTTCTGAAAGGAAAACATGAGACCAAATGCATGTGATTCGCTTAATTTTTGCCCTATTTTGCTAATATCTTCGTTAAAAATAATTTTTTCTATATAAGTAAAATAGCTTTGAAAAATAGCTTTAATTTTTTAAGAACTATTTAATGAAATAATAAAATGATCATTCTTATTTATGACGAAGTTATTACAGAAATAAAATTTTGTTCTATGCATTTGGTCCATTGTTTTCCCCGCATCAATCAACGAAGTGAAGTTAGCTGGTGGCTGAAATAAACATACCTACTTTAAACCTAACTTAACCTATATTAATACACCTATCCCTTATTACGTTAAGAGGAAACAGCTGCCTACAGCTCCTACTGTATAATATAATCTATATTGAAACCAAAAACATGTAACCTCCTTATTACATTAATTCTTGCAACATAAACCATAACTCATAAATCATAAATCCAAAATCCTGAACTTAACTCAACTTATTGTCTCTACTTCATTTCACTTCATTTCACTTCACTCCTACATTTATACCTTCTATTCTTTCCTTGTCTCTTCTGAGGCAATCTTCTATCCATTCCTTTCTCTCAATTCAATCTTCATCTATCCAAATCCCTGAGTTCTTCAGCTGTCCCCTTGGTTCTAATATTTCTGCCTTGTTCTTCACTGTTTGTAATTTTAGCATGAGCTGTGTATGTGCCGCTAAGCTCTCCACTACATTCACCACCATAGAATCTACTCCACTAACTTCCAGTGCTCTCAAGGTCCTCCTTATCATTGCTCTGGCCTCCTTCTCCACTGCCCACTCTTCCTTCGCCAGCTCTTCTGACGGGATCGTCCACGTGCTCTCATTTTCTTCCTCCATCTGACAGCTGACATCTTTTATCTTCAATTCATTCTTTGTCGCTGACATCTATCTTTCCTTCCCCCACTCCACTTTAATCATCTCCCACCAAGCCTCCATTTTCTTCTTCTTCTTTTTCCTTTCCCCACTCATCACGATGTTGCTAAGACGCTGTTGTCTCCCCACACTCATTCTTTCTCTTCCCGATAGCTGCGACTTATCCCTTCAATCACTTCTTCTGCCCCTCTGTTTTCTCACTACTATATTCAAACAGCCGCCTCATCCTAGTTGACCCTCTCGCCACGCGCGTCTCCAGCGCTTCTTCTGCTTGCCACTTCCGGTTCGTTCCCTCACCTAAAACTCACACGTGTCGGTTTTCACTTTTGCGTTTTACACATTCTCCAGTGGATCCACTTACAATTCCACTTTTAGCCTTTTGTAACCACCTTTTCTCCCTTTTTCCACCTCTCGAGATGCCTCTTTCTCTCATTACCTTCCTTATCACACTAACATGCAGCATCGAGCTCACACACTTTTATTTTTATCCATTCCCGAACTGGGAGTCCTAAAAAACCTTATCGAAACTTGAATAAAAATTTCTGTTATTGGTATCAACCAATATGGTTGAAAAATCATTTATAGCGTTACAAATTTTAAGTGAAAATTCAACTATGTCATTTTTTGTTATTAATGTAAATTTTTGTCTGCGTCTAGTCGTCCTGAAAAAATGAGAGTTGAAAAATGGGATAAACTAGTCGACCCCAATTTTGAGACGAAGAGACACTTCGATATTGTTTAGAAAATTCTTTTTTCTTTTCTTAAAAATCAACTGAATTAAATGAAAATGTAACCATGTAATTTTGTGTGTGAAAACTTACCTTTTTTAGTTGCAAGTTTGCGCGGCTTGCTTCGTTCGCAAGTTTGAGCGCGCCGAGGGCGCGCACCTGTTGGATCTCGCGCTCGGACACATTTGTCGTCTAGGTTTTCACACTTCGTGTGCTCGCTATTGCGCGCTTCGCGGGCTAATACTCTGTTAGTAAGCTTCATCGTTATGACCTGCTTTTGGTTTAATTATGTCAGTTTTACATAAAAAGAAGAACTAATTTACTTAAGGTTTTATCGCCCTTAAGGAACACATTCTCATCAAGACACTCGCGCTTCGCGCTCGATATTTAGTTTAAACATGATGTGAACCTCGCGCTTCACGCTCGTTTCTGTTCATCGTATAATAGAAACTCAAAAGTTTGAGCGTGCTTGCTGCGCGCAATTTTTTCGTCACGCTTCGCAACGACCATATGTTATGTTCAATGTTCTTCAGACAAAAATGACTAAAGTTGTATTTGATTTTATAATGAGGAAGGTAATTTCTTTACTTCAGCGTATATTTTCGTATCTTTCTAATAAATCCTACAATCAGAAAGATTTTTTTCAAATATCTGAAAAGGGGAGAAAAAAAGTATCCAAGTCATTTTTGGAACATATATCTTGCGTTTTCATTCATAATCAAACCGACCCCTTGACTACCATGTGATTCCCTATCTACTCCTGACCATATTTCAGAACCGCCATTGAACACCCCATTTTCTATGTTTCACTTTCGCATCCCTTTTTCTTTGTCTCAGGTACACATACAATATCTAGCTTCCTCACGCGCATAGTTTCTCGTAATTGTCTTATCTTAAGATCATTCACTCCTCTAGCATTCCAAACACCCAGTCACCGTTCATCGGCTGAAACGCGAACTTTACGATTGCCGTGTGTATGCATTTCGTCAATCAAAGTTTCAGTCCATTTCGAGGCTACTTTATTGTTTGTATTGTTCATGTTTAGATTGTACACCCAACTACCACCTTTATGCGCGACATTTGTTTTGCGAGTCGAAATCATGTCCAAGTTAAGTAGTTATTCTTCGTACGGTGGAGAGTCTAGATGTAACGTCAGTGCCACCAAAACTGAGAGTCTCAATTGGTTGGTGATTTATGCCTTCAGCAGCGTTGTATTAGCTAGGAGTTTATATGTTCAGATCTGTCAATTCCCGGCCAACCTCTAGGCAAAGAACCAAAAACTCTTTTTTTTTCATTAATATATATATGTCAAAAAGTGACCAATAACAAATTTGTAGATATTTTTTGAGTGCACAAATTTTGTTGAATCATCATTTGTCGTATCTTGCATAGTTTGACCGTGAAATTGATTTTTTGGATTTTTCATTATTTATTGTGCAATAAAAATGTGAATTTTCGATTTTTCAAGAAAATTCAAAAAGTTGTTATAATAATCTTGTAGGGCGTGCAGAAAGAAACACTTTTCTTGTTTCGAATTTTTTTCGTATCGTGCGTTGTTTGGCTGAAAATGTTAATTTTCGTTTCTTGTTTTGGATTTTGAAAATGCTGTCACTCTGAAAATTTTCATTTTATCGAAAAATGTCATATATATAAAATATTTCAATTCTTGATTCATATAAGCGGCCGTACATATAATTTCCAAATTTTGAAAAAAATGGCCTAAAAAATTTTAAAATGCAGACAGGCAGACACATTCGTAAAAACTTGTTTTTTGGGTCCAGGGGGTCTCAAAACGTGGACATTTGACAAAAACCGGGGGGGTCAGATGGGTCAAATTTTACAAAAATCTAATACCTTCTCTGGATGAAAATGTAAAAACAACTTTGAAACCTTCTACCGGCAGACAAAAAAGTTCTATTTGTGTAATTCTGAACTATGAAGAAAAACTGAGCAGTAATTGAAACTGAAAGTAATTTTGTATCAAAAAATAAATTGTCACCTAAACTGATTTATCGTTAGCAAGAAAAAATAAATTTTTCACGAAATAAGGGAAAAGAGGATGTGTGAACTATGTGGGAAGGGGGTGGCAAGAGTGGAGCACTGGTTGGAGGAGTGCGTGGAGGTGGAAATGAGTGGGATAAGCATGGAGGTATTGATGCATGAAAGGGGGGACAAAAGGGCAGTAACATGGGTGAAGGGAGTATTGGGTAAGATGGAGAAGAAGAGAAGGAAGGAGGAGGAGGAATGGAGAAGGAAAGATTGTAAATAGAGGAGGAAGTAAATATAAGTAATTGTAAATATTGTAAATAGTAGAAAAGTATTAGGTATTAGTCGCAGAGGCAGAGTTTGGTAATGCGAGGCAAGCAAGAAAGTAGGGACATGCGAGCGAGGCGAGACGAAGCGAGGAAGGCAATGCGATAAGAGCGAGCGGCGTTAGATATAAGGTGTGGAAGGATGTTAGTTTTAAGGGTTAGTTGTAAGAAAATTCTGTAAAAAATGGAAGTGTAAGCAAGTCAATTTTTTAAGGCCAGCAGGCTAAAAAATAAACGTTTATCTATCAATAAAATACATGAACCCTTCAATCAGGTAGTTGAAGTTTCATCTGAAAATGATAAATTTTCAACCAGAAGTGTAATACTTTTATTCGCAGTTCGAAAAGATGAATTTTTAAATGAGAAAATCAATTTGAGACCCTTGATCGATTGATATGTAGATAATATTACAGGAGACTTGTAATATTTTTCAAATTATGAAATAAAATAACGAATTGAAAATAAATGGACTTTGTGCCAAGAACTAATTGACATTTAATAACAATTATAGATTTACAGAAAACCAACCCTGAATATAATTTTGAAATTCTTTGAAATTTTCTGAAATGCTACGAAACTTTTCGTAAATCCTTAGAAATCTTGTTGAATGCAATGAAATTTTCGAAAATACCATAAACTCTTTCAAATCTTTTGAAATTCATCAAAATTTCTTTTCAAAACATTTATTTCCTAAATTTCTATAGGAATTTTTTAGATTTTCTTTAAAATCCTTCAAATATTGTTGATATGCGGATACTTTCCTAAAATCGTTTGAAATTTTCTGAAATCCGTCAAAGTTCTTTGGAAATTCATATAAATTTTGAAATTTCGTTGAATTATTGGAATCTTTTAAAATATTATCAACTTTTTAAAATAGCTTGAAATCTGTTGAAATTTATAAAACTGCTTGAATCCTGTGAAATCTTTAGTAATCCCACAAATACCGAACATAATTTGTTAATAAAACATCGTGTTTAAGGTAGCAAACATACTTTTGAAATACAATGCATTCTCTAAAATCCTTTAAAATTGTTAAGAGTAATTACTCTTTACTCCGCAAAGTTTCTTGAAATGCTTGGAATCTTTTTAAATACCTTAATATCTTCCAGATCCCTTGAAATCCATTAAAATTTTTCAAATCCCAACAGTATTTGGAGATCCTATAAAATCATGTAGTTCTTAAACAATACCTAAGAATCTATTATAATACTTTGAAATCCCATAAATTATGTTGAAATTTTCACAAATACTTTGAAATATTGAGAATTTTTCTGAACATTTTGAAACGTTGAATTTATTGATGGTATATTTGATGTGTAAAGAAGTGTCAATAGTACAGTGAGTCCGGGGCGTGTTATTAGTAGACTCGGAATTGATTACAATATAGTGGTTATTTGTGTAAATTTTTCAAACTTTAAAATAATTGTCAACTGTATTTTTCTTACAGCTTTAGTTCCAAGTGAGCGGCCAACGCCAATAATAGGCCCGCGAGAACTTGTTGAGGATTATGATGCGGTGTTCCGTAATGACAGATTATTGGGAGTAATCTGTCATGGGCGAATTCACACTTCACTTTCAAGGAACCTCAGTAAGTCAAAAGCTAAAGCACAATCTAAAACAATAAATATTAAGAGAATAATATCTAAAACGATTTTTTTTTAAATTATAGAGTTTTTTAAAATTAAAAATTTCAATGATGGTTTCCTTCCTTCTTAATTGGAGGAGGAGTGTAAAATTCAGATGCCCAACATCCAAAGACCTTACTCTGAATCCACTCCTAGGATGTTTTATTACATAGTTATTACTCCAAGTAAAGTATATCTCTGCGGTCCAAAAGTATAAGGGACCGTACGTAAATTAAGAAACAGCTCAAGACGGAGGGAGGCGTCGACAGAATTTGTTACGATTTTTTACGCTAGGGGAGCGCGGGGTTCTTCATTCATGAAATAATTTTTGAGAATTCGCAAATGAAACCAATAACTCGCAGTAATTGTACCGAAATTTAAATTGAATTCAACGTTACGCGCCCAAGAAACATGGTGAGTGAAAAACAAACCCAGCTAACAACAATTTAAAAAAAGTCAGCGAACTTTATTGGTCAGGGAAAAGTCAAGGATTGAGAAGAAACATCTTGCAAAAGTCAGGGAATTTCTATAAGTTTGAATAACTGTCAAGCAGAATGAATTTCAAATTTTTCAATTTTAATATAAAATTGTTTTATTTTGTTCATAAAAGATACTAGGTTCAAACTGTTATAAGTTTAAGATTCTGATCTTGGAATTTTAATGGTCAGTTAATGGTCAGGAAAAATGTAAAATTGGTCAGGGAAAAATTAGGGAATTTTTAAAATAAAGTTTTGCGGTAACCCTGATATAATATTCTTGTCAGTGATTGATTTGCCTTGTAGTTTATATTTACATTATTTTTTTAAGTTGTTTGCTCTTGAAGATTATCTTTTTAGTTATAAATTTTATTATTTTTCCGAAAATTCAAAAATTTTGTTAAAAAGTCATTCTTTTTGGATGAAAATAAAACTATTTTTTTGTTGCAAATTTGACTGTTCAGTTTTGTAAATTCATCTATTTCAGTAGAAATTGCATCATTCTTGGAAAAAAATGCAACTGTTTAGTTGAAAATTCCCTTTTTTGCATTTAAACTGTAAGTAGCTTCGTAGAAAATTCACTTCTTATTCAAAACTCATATTTCGATTTTAAAAACGAGCGTTTTCAATTATTTTTGAAAACTAATGGAGATCCCATTAAGCTATTCACAGGGATTGTGGAAAACATGGTAAGCTATCTATATAAAAAATGAAGAAAATAGAAACTGTTTTCTTCTTCGGAAATTCAATTTAAAAATTAATTTATGAAAAATCCGAAAAGTTTTTGAAATCTTTAAGTTCAAATTTTTTTTTTTTTCAAGACTGCGTCCTATTATGAATAATTGAAAATTATACACCTTAATGTTATCAAAATCGCGAAAGTTATGAAAGTTTGAGAAAAAGGGCCAAAATTGAAATTTTGAATATCTCCTAATTTTTTTGATTTTTCCAAAAATTATTTTAGACTTTTTCTTTCAACACCGTAGAGAACGGATACCAGGATTTTCATCAAAATTACTAACAATAGCTGAAATTTTCCAGATAATTTTACATTGAATTGCTCAAAGTCAGACTGAAATATTTTTTGGATAAAAATTCAACTAGTTTTTTGAAGATTTGTGTTTTTAATAAAAAAAAAATCATCTATTTTAGTGAAAATTGCAAAATTCTATTATTTTGTTGAAATTTGAAATATTTTGTTGAAAAGTCATCTTTTATTATAGAAAAGTCATTTTTTCGTTTGGATAAATAAATTAATTTCACATTCGCATGCATGCCTATAATCCGTTACGTAATTTAAGTACGGCCCCTAACGTAGTAAGTAACATTTGCAAAAAGGTAAACAAACCTTCACGGCAAGAGACACTTACTAGGTTATACATTTGGACAGCAGATCTGTAGAAGCACATAATAATATTAACACTAGGGTGGTCCAAAAATTCGACTTTCGGTATTTGGTGATCCACCTTCCCCCAAAAAAATGACGAAAAACTTTAAACCGATTGTCGTCATTTAAAGTATAAAAATGTCAAAATACGAACGCTTTTACTGCCTCCTGTGAAAACATAAAAATGGGGTTAACCCGTTTTGGACGCCAGCCATTCTGTATCGCTTATCCCGAAAAATAATAATTTTTCACGATTCACAGGGGAAAAGAATTGTTTAAACAAATAACACGTGTTCGAAAAATTATTTCTTTCATTTTTTGGAGAACTGAGGATTTCCCATTCAAAACCCCATCTTAATTTCAAAAGCCCAGGCTCAAGCCCATGAGTTAATGTTGACTGATTTCAGAAAGAAAACATCAAAGTCCTTTTTCTGGAAAATTAACCGATTAAACAAACTTACCTCAAGTGAAGTTCAATCAGGCTTATATGAGTCGTCTCGTTCGAATATATCATAACGTAGTCACATCTATCTGTTCATTCTGATCACAGTTTTTGAAGCTAAATTTCAAATAAGAGTACTTTTGGCGCGCCTACCCACTGAGGTGGTGCCGCCTACTTCCTATGCCATTCATTTTAAAGCATTAACTCGCAATGTTTTGGGTTTATTCTATAGAATAAAATACGGGAAGGAAGGGAATGATCTATTCGAACGAGACGACTCGTATATAATTCCGATTGAACTTCATTTAAGTTAAGTTCGTTCAATCGGTCAATTATATTTCGTCGTCTCGACCTCCTAGATCATAACGTAGATGTTTAAAGCACAACATTGCGATTTCTTTTAAAAAAGCTCTTTATATATTTATTAGATATATTTAATATTTATTTATTTATTATATTCATATATATTTATTATATAATTACGTGGAACATAATACATGTAAAGCAAACGAAGTACTTCTAAAGACTCAAATAATTGTCCATCTAACTCCGTAAAATAGCTTGCGCATATTTTGTCTTATCATTTATAGGTTTATTATAAAATATTGCAAACGCTGACGATTCATTTGACCAGGCAGCATTCCGGCGTATGAGATCTATATTAAGCCCTTGACAATTAGCAGCTGACGTAGACGCATGTCTTGTGCTATGAGCCTTAAACAAGAAAGTGTCTATACCGTTGTTGTCCAAAGTAACTTTCAAACAACGCGCTGAAGATTGTGTGGTTGCAGCTCTAAATGGCTTCTTACATGTGATAAACAATTCATCCACCGAAATTCTTAAGAGGGCCGTTCGATTGATATAAACCTGCAAGGTCGACGCTACACAAAGCTGTGGTTGATCCTTAAAAAACAAAATAACAAGGCACGGCTGGGCTTTTTTAACCTTAGACGTCTTAATAGGTTGAGGTATTTTAATTTGAATAAAATCGCTTGAAAAAATTATATTACTCAACGATATTTTTGACAGCGTTTAAACTCTTTCGGAGGTAACTAGAGCTAATAACATTAGTAACTTTTAAGTGAGCAATTGAATGGAGATATTTTCATGCGCGTACAGTGTCTTGAGATATTCAATGACTGTATGAGGGTCCCAAGTACATTCGTAGCACGGTTTTTGTGGTTTCGCGACGAAATTGCCTCCGAAAAATCTCTTTACGAGGGTCTCAGTCCCAATCTCCGATTTTAACACTAGTGACACGGCAGATCTATAAAAATTGAGTGTGCCGTACGTCCCTATATGTTCGTTAGATTAGATAAAAAACCTAGGACGTCCGACGCACTGGCCTCAAAAGGTGAAATATTGAGTCCTTTACAATGATCCCACCATAGCCTTAGTGGATTCTCATATTGCTTTATAGTTCCTTTAGATAGAGAGTCTATCATCAGAGGTATTGCGGCATCTGGAACTCCTCTTCTTTGAAATGCTTGCCCGACAAACTGCCGACCATCAGGATAAGATTGTTAGCTAGAGGATGGACTCTCTTGAAAGGACAAGTCAATAAGTCTGTCTAGGAACGAAATTGAAGAGGTTTATTGACTAGCAATGCTAGAAATAGAGGATACCAAGCTTGGGTAGGCCAGAAAGGAACAACTCAAACACCCTCTGCCCGATCCTTAATGATTTTTCTTAAAACTTTTAAAATCAAAGGAAATGGGGGAAAGGCTTAAAAGAAAAAAGTTGACCACGATACAGTGAACGCATCAAATGCCATTGATTCAGGGTCAATACCGAATCTTCCAAACTTTTTCTTGATGGAGGGAAATACCCCCTGATTCAATTCCCATTCTGTCTTTGGGGGTAGAATACACGACTTGCTATCAGCAATTGAATTATCTTTGGACTTTATATAAGAAGCAAAGATCCATAAGTCTCTTTTCTCGCACCATTGCCATATAAGTCTTGCTAAATTATTCAACTTCGGATATTGCACTCCCCCCATGCGATCAATGTAGGAAATTGCTGTAGTGTTGTGTATGCGAAGAAGGATCTGACAAGAGCGATGATTCGCTGCAAAGCACCTTAAGCCAGTGAAGGCTGCCCTTAATTCTAACAGGTTAATGAACTCTTTTTGCTCTTTAGTATTTCACCATCCATAAGAATTAAAACTTTGATAGGATTATTTACTGAAAGGATATTCTCAGACAACCACTCTAGGTCTGTCTTTACATCAGTTGATATTTCCATTGAACGTTCAAAATTACCTCTAGTTTTCAACAACGCGAGGTATATTTGACGTTCCATTATTTTGGTATAGAGCCACCTATACTTAACTCCCTGGCATGCTGATACCAAAACTTCAATGCACTGAGAAAAATCTCTTATACGGAATCTTGACTTAGACCGAAATCTTGATGTTACTTCAAAATATGTTCCCTTTTTTCCTTCGGCAATTCTATTGTGAATTTTTTACTATTAATATCCAAACCTAAAAATCTACACTGCTGTGAAGGCGTGAAATTCAATTTTTCAAGATTCAAGACAAAACCCAACGACTATAGAAGTTTTCTCGTTCGAGCCACATTTAATCGACAGAATTGTTCCGATTTTGCTATTAGCAGGATGTCGTCTACATAGATTACGGGTAGAAAACCTTGACTTCTCAAGACCTGCATTACGGGTTTCATTGGTTTGGCGAAAATATATCAGGCAGTGCAGAGACGAAACGGTAAACAATTAAACTCGTACAGCTTCATGTTAAATTAAAACCGTAAATACTTTCTATATTCTTTTGCCACGGGAACTAAGAAATAAGCATCTTTTAAATCAACGGAGGCCATATAACAGTTTCGCGTTAATAGGCGCGGAATTGTTTTATGATCCTCTAATTTAAAATGAGGTGGATTTATAAAGTGGTTTAATTTCTTAAAATTCAAAAAGAATCGCTTTTGTCCACTCGTCTTATCAATCAGAAAATAGAGGAAACAAATTGTTCCCTGCAGGGCTTAAATTCTCGCACACTACTCTTGTCAATAAGACCTTTAACAGCAGCAAAGCAGTCTCGAAATTCCGTATTTGTGAAATTAGCGGCATTAGGTTTTATACCTTGAACTCTAGTACTATTTGGGACTGTTTATTCTGAGTCTTAGTTTAATACCTAAAATAAGCTCTGGAATTATTATTATTATAGATTAGCAGTTCGAACTCGAAAGTTCATTGCCTCATCTACCCGAGACCGCCACATATCTCTGTCTTGTGCATTCTCCATCCAGTTTAAGTAATCATGTCCTAGTTCTTTTAGAGCATCCCTTACATTTTTCTCCCATCTGTTTCTCGGTCTGCCTAGGGGTCTCTTACCAGTCGGTCTCCCTCTTAAAACTTGCGCTACTGTTCTTTCATTGCCCATTCTTGCTACATGCCCCGCCCATCTTAATTTACGCGCTTTCATTACTCTATTAATATTTGCTGACCCGTAGAGAGCGTGCAGCTCATCATTATGCAGTTTTCTCCACTCGCCGGTCTCTTCGTCCCTTTTTGGACCATAGATTTTTCTAAGTACTTTATTCTCGAAAACTCTAAACCTATTCTCTTCTCCTTTCGTCAGCGCCCACGTTTCACACCCGTACATGACGACCGGCATTATTATTGTTTTGTAAATTCTTACTTTGATGTTCCTAGATAGCGATCGCGAGTTTAGTAGCGTGTTTGCTGCATAATAGCACCCATTGCCAGCGTGTAGCCGCGCATTGATTTCCGTTTTAATCTTATTTTCGCTAGTTATAATAGACCCGAGGTATTTAAACTCGTTAACCCTTTCGAATTTCATATTTCCGGCCATTAGATCCCCGTCTTGATTACTTTCTCCGGACCTGACGACGGTCATATATTTTGTCTTCGATTCGCTAACTTCCAAGCCAATCTCTTTGGCTTTTGCGATCAAGATTTCTGCATTTTTAGCTACCGTTTCTTTATCATCCCCTAGTATGTCGAGATCATCCGCATATCCAAGAATTTGTATTACCCCATTGAGGGTAGCACCGGTCGGATTCGCCTGCACTTGCCTAACCACGTATTCTAAAACTAAGTTAAAAAGGACGCACGAAAGTGCATCGCCCTGTTTCAGGCCATCGCGGATCGAAAACTCTTCAGATAAACTACCGTTTACGCGTATTCTACCCTTACTGCCGCTTAAGCAAATTTCGATAAGTCTAACCAATTTTCTTGGCACACCCAAGAACTCTAGGATCCAGTACATTCGCGCGCGTATGATAGAGTCGTAAGCTTTTTTAAAATCGATAAATAGCTGATGTACTGCTTCTTTAAATTCCCATTTCTTTTCTAACAGTTGTCTAATTGTAAACATTTGATCGCTTGTAGATCGGTTTCGGCGGAATCCACACTGGTAATCCCCAATGATTTCCTCGGCAAAAGGAGTTAGTCTACTTAGGATAACATTAGACAGGATCTTGTAGCACGAAGGCACAAGTGAAATTCCCCGATAGTTGTTACAGTTAGTTTTATCGCCTTTTTTAAAGATGGGAATAATGATAGAGGTATTCCATTCTTCCGGCATGCGTTCTGTTTTCCAAACTGCGCGTATCAATTTACAAATTTGCCTTGTGAGGCAAGGGCCTCCATTTTTTATCAGTTCTGACGGTAGGTCATCGATGCCCGCGGCTTTGTTATTTTTCAACTTCTTTATGGCCATTTCTATTTCTATATCAGTAGGATCGTTAATTAATAGATCAGCAGTGTGGATTTCGCCGAGATTACCTTCAACGGGGGCTTCGCGTACATTTAATAGTTTATCGAAATAATCTTTCCATAAATTCAGTCTCTCTGTCACATCGGCTACTAGATTGCCATTTTCGTCCCTCATTACTTCCGTTCTACTTTGAAAGCCTTTCCTTATAGAATTGATTCCCCTGTACATCTCACGCGGGTTATTTTGTTTATTATGCGCTTCTATTGCTAGTATTTTATTCTTTTCCCACTCCCTTTTCTTGGATCTATAGAGCCTATTTGTACTTTTGCTAATCTCGAGATATTTCTTATGTGTTTGATCGCACTTATTTTGTAAACTACTTAGTCTGGCCTTCCGACGTTTCTCAAACCAGAGTTTGCACTCTTCGTCAAACCATGGTTTGCTTTTGGCTACTTTCTTAAAACCTATCGTAAGTTTCGCGGCTGCCTTTATCGCCTTTTTCGTATTGCTCCACAGGGTTTCCGGGTCCTCATCGTGATTATTGTTATCGTCTCTCTGTTCTTGGAGAGCGTCGAAACTATTAGAAATCTCAACTTGGTAATTTAATGTTTCTGTTGCTGTTTTGAACTTATCTATATTGAAACGAACTGTTGGCTCTGTGCGGCTTGTTTTCTTACTTAACGCTAGCCTAGACCTTAGTTTTACTATCACGAGAAAATGGTCTGAATTTAAATCCGCTCCCCTATACGATCTTATATCGAGAATGTTTGTATGACGTCTTCTGTCTATTAGAACGTGATCAATCTGATTGTGAGTCTTACCATCTGGTGATGTCCAGGTGGCCTTATGTATATTTTTATGCTTGAAATATGTGCTTTTGACAACGAGGTTCTTTGAAGCTGCAAAGTTTATTACTCTGGTTCCATTATCATTACTGACGTCATGCAAACTTTCTGATCCTATTGTAGGCCTATACATTGGTTCTTTTCCAATTTTCGCGTTGAAATCCCCCAATACTATTTTTGCGTCAAACGTTGAGAACTTGTCAAAAACCTGCTCGATTGTTTCATAAAAAAGATCTTTAGTGTCTTCGTCTTTGTCCTCGGTGGGGCAGTGCACATTGATTAATACGTGTTTGCTGAAATTACCCTTTAGTACAATGTATGATAACCGGTCGTTAATGAATTGCATGTCGATAAGTGCTTGCGAAATTCGTTTATTAATAAGAAAACCAGTCCCCAGTCTTTGCCCCTTAGCTCCTCCCCAGTGCAAAGTATAGTCATCCCTAGAAATTGACGCGAAATCGCCCGACCAGCAGGTTTCTTGAAGTGCTATTACGTCAGTTTTGTAATCAATTGCTATCTTAATGAGTTCGCTAAATCGGCCAGTTTTTAGACTACGCGCGTTTAGAGTTCCCACCCTTAGATCTTTAACTGTAGTTTTTTGTTTTTGCAAGTTAGCCATGGTAGTTTCAAGATAATCCGCACGTTAGGATCCTATTCCGATCGTAGGTGAGTCCACTGTCCCAGGAGTGATAACCCCCATACCTCCCTAGGTCTAAGTATGGGAGCTTTCCGACTCTGACAAGGACCATGTCAACTTGTCGTCAGACACATTACAGTTTCATCCTCGTACCCTAACGTCCCCCTGCAAGGCAGCGCGCCTACTGGCATCAATACCCCTTTGGCCCTATGCAGGCGAATCATTCCACACATCCCTTGCGGGCAGTGTCATCGCTGCAGTGTCCAATGGGCAGCAGGATTTTTCCCTTACAAGATTTTTAGTTTTGGTTCGGGTATAGTTTCTAGGTGGGTACACGCTGCACCTTGGCTTGCCAGAACCCACCCATTGTGTATGAACGCGAATGGGTGGGTCCCCCCAAGCCATGGTTGTCGTGCACCTATTTTTACCAGTGCTAGATTCACCACACCTACGACTGGCTCCTATCGGCTGTCCGCGACTGCTTATTCTTGTATTCGCAGTTAACCTTGGGGGCTGTTCAGCCTTACGGGCCGTTCCTCTATCCGCAACCTGAGGACGCGCTACGTAGTGGTGATAGGAAACCCAAATAATACATTTTTTACAGTTTACTCAGTAGATCCTAAACCTGGTGATATATTGACGACCATGACCAGAGTTATAAAAGCAGAATATACGGAAAAGGGGTGGAAGTATATTGGGTAGAAACATGCAGTGGTGTTCGGGCGCGGATATCTCTGGCACATGAACTTCTTCGCCTAGCAGGTAATTTAAAAACTGAAATACAATCTGAAATATAGTATATTGTGTATCAAGGGCGTAAAGAAGGCTATTTTGACGAGTGTGTACTTGTCGCCCGAGCGAAGCGAGGTCGGCAGTCGCACGAGGCAAAATCGTCGTACGCCCTTGATACACACCATACTTTTTGTCCTACCCTTCTTAAAAACAAGCATGTTAAGCAGATAGAGGATGTTTGGTGTTCTTGACAATTTTAGATCATAAGTGAAAGAAAGAAATAGCATAGTTTGCAGAAGGAAGACTGTGGGGTCCAGCGATACAATTTTTTTAAAGATAAAGATAATTATGTGTAGCGGGCGTAAAGTTTTATGTAGCGGACGTAAAGTGTTATTTAGCGGGCGTAAAGTGTTATGTTGGCTCGGCGGCAGAGTGCGCATGTGCGAACGTCACTGGGCTGGAAGTAGCCACATTACGTCTGCCTCACGTGCATGCAATGGCGCGTTTTCAAGGGGGGTCGGACAAAAAATATATTATAGAATTGTGCCTTGAGCGTTCAATTTTTTCCCAATTCGAAAATATTTTAGGGCTCCACATAAAATGTTCTTCATCCCAGACGAAGGTAAGGGCATATAAAATTCACATGGTTGTTCAGGCTGGCCCCTGGTGTCTTTAAAATCTATTTTGAAAATCAAATTTTTGAAACATATGGCTTGTAGACTTCCTACAAAGCCATATGCTTCAAAAATTTAATTTTCAAAATCGATTCGGCCAAGAATTGTTTCAAGAAGAAAAATATTGTCAATTTTGTCTCTGAAAGTACTCCAATGAATTGGCGCTTTCTTGAAGAAAGTCGACGTGGATATTGACGAAGGAAACCGTATTGAATTAGACTGTGCTCTAGATTCTGGCAGTCCGGTGAGTTTCGTTAAAACCAAATACATAGAGGATCAGTATGTTAAAGAGGGCACTTTTTCAGATACAGATTATGTAGGAATCATTGCTCTTATGTAATTGTTTTAGGAAAACTGAGGGTTCGTATTACACTTGATGATGAGACGCGAGATAATATTACATTGCTTATAGTCCCGGATAGTACGATGAGATCTTCGCTAAATTTAAGCCAAGATACTTTATGTAAATTCTCTCTATGTAAATGCGAATTTCCACATGGGTTTTAGAATTTAAAACGTATGGTTATGAGTATCAGATGAAACATTGACCACGTACACGTATGCATCGATGCTCTCAGTCGTTCACTTGATGTTTTGGTAGTTGAAGACAACCCTTTTGAATGGAATCTTTCAGTGTGCCAAAATCAGGATCCAAAAATAGTTGAAATATGTGATATGTTAGGTCAACGTCAAGATAAGATGTATGAAATGCGAAACGATATGGAAAAACAAGTGATTTTTAAATACCATGATGAAATGGGTCATTTAGGTCCTTTTAAAACAAGAGAGTGTATTGATAGGACGTACTAGTTTCAAAACCTCCGTTATCAGGAAAAGTCTAAGGTTACGTGCATATAATCCTGAAAGGTGATGTACTGTTTTCGATTATACATGTTGACCATTTTGGCCCAATTAAAAGAGTACATGTGTCAAAGCGATATATTTTCTTATTGATAGATTCGTTTACAAAATTTGTGAAACTCTTTGCGACTAAGTCTACTTGTAGTCAGGAGTCAATAAATTGTCCTGAACGTAAGAAACCTTATGAATATTGTGAAGGAGATTATGTTATGTTGAGAAATATTGACAATACTCCTGAAGCGTCAAAAGCATCTATTCCCGAATTTAAAGGTGTATTCAATTGTAAAAAACTGCGAAATGATAGATATGTAATAAGTGATAGTGAAGGGTCGAATGACAAGGTTTTTTTTTTATTTCTTCATTTTCGATCTTATCATGTTATTAAAGTCCGGGACGGACTATAGTCAGGATTGGCCGAACTGTGGTGTCAATTATTGAAGTAGATTCCATAGAGATATCTACTGTTTTTGTTTTATCAACTGCAACGTCAGTTTTAACGACAGATATTGATGAACATAAAAAGGTAAACACATGAAAGTTAAATAAACTTCTCATTTATGTATATTGAACGTGTTATTTACTCCCAACTGTAAAGAATTTATGTTACTACAATTTGGAAATTTCTTGAGTTCTTAATGGTGTTTTGCAAATAACGACCTTTCCTTGCCAGATTCTTTTCTTTTGTGAATCTCTTAATCGAAATTCTTAAATGTCATTTATTCAATTGCTTCTACTGCGTGACAAAAAATATTCTCCAGTATTAACTTTTACATTCGAATTTTCATGTATTGAGTGTTTGGGACGACTGAAAAATCCCGAAAAATGAAATTCCCGACAGAAAATTATTGAATTATAAAATATCGGAACTAGAAAATTCCCGAATTCAAACAATTGAAACAAAATTTTATACTTATTATGTATTATTGTATACTCTTTAAGTATCCTAAACTGGAAGTCAAGTTTGTTAGCCAGCTATTTTGGATGATAATTGAAAATTGAGAGCATTTTCAAAATTTTTGAGACCACATTTTCTTAAGATTCAGAAATTCTCTTTACGCTTGTTCATAGTACTCAAAAAGTCGAACAATTTCTCCTCATTACTTTTTTTAATAAAGTAAAAATTACCAGAGTTAAAGCACTTCCAAAATTTAAAAAAAAAAAAACAGAAAGAAAAAATAATGAAAAATAAAAAATTCCATTTTGCGATCAAACTATGCAAGATACGACAAATGATGATCAACAAAAATTGTGCACTCAAAAAATATTTACAAAATTTTTATTAAACACTTTTTGATAGGACGCGTATTTTTATTTTGTTAGTAAAAAACAACATTAAAATAAAAAAATTAAATTTCTGTACAAACGACAAAAGCTAAGAAAAATTCTGTTAGAAAAAAGTTGTTATCCCAAAAAAGACCTATAAATTTATCAGTTATCATTTTTGATAGGATACGTAATTTTTGTTTTAATCGTAAAAAATATCATTAAAGATAAAACATAATTTTTTTTGAAAAATGACACAAGATACGAAAAAAAGTCATTAGACGAAAGTCTTTCACCCAAAAAGGATCTATAAATTCGTTGTTATTCATTTTTCGATAAGTCGAGTAGATTTTCTTCCAATCGTAAAAAATAAGTCTGAAAATAAATAAATTAAATTGTTGGAAAAATGACACGAAAGACGAAAAAAATGAATAGACAGAAGTCGTTCAAGCAAAAAAGATCTGAAAATTTTTTATAAGAATACATTAGAAATGAAACAGTGAACTTTTTAGAAAACCGACGCAAGTTACAATAACTTTTTGTTTAACAAAATGTTTCGCCCAAATTGTATCTACACATTTTCTTAAAACCACTTCACGCTAGGATGCGTATTTTTGGTTGAAATTGTAAAAAATAACATAGAAAATGAATACATTGAGTTGAGGGAAAAACAACACAAGTTGCAATAAAATGTTTACGAACACATTTTTTTTTTTTGAATGCACATTTTTTTAATTACAAAAACAAGACAATGAAAAAACGTCTGTTTTAATGCCAATACATACTGTTGCGTCGCAACACAGAAATTGTACGTTTGGGGACCGGGCTTGATGTATGTTTTCAAATCCACCGGAAGGTGGAAGGGAGGGGCGCAGAGAGAGCGAGAGAGAGAGAATGAGTATACGGAGAGCGATCGGCGTTGTTATTGCCGCTCATTCATTTGTAGCAGGCTCTCAGTGAGTCAGTCGTGTTCTATCGATCGATCTTCAACGGTGCGTGCTAAGCTCCCTCGTGTCCGTTTAAAAACCCTAAATATAACGCCTGATTCCAACGAATCAAAGGCTGAATCGAAAATCGGATGCCAATGAATCAGAATGTTATCGAACCAAACCGAAAAACCTATCTGAGTGCGTGGCGCCAATGCCGATCTCGTCGGGACAGAAGTTCCTTTGTTCGTCTGAACAGGAGTTCCTTTGTTCTTCGCGAACGGAATGATCTATCGAAAGGGTGTTTGATGCTCATTAACGAGCTCGTTAGAAAGAATCAAAAAATTGTAGCTTAATCAAATTCCTCATGTAATCCCTTTCCTTGTGTATTTTTCCTCAATAAATCAGGGTTTTTATGCCGCATGGCTTTTTCCCTAACTCGGTGTTTTCATTTCTCCGCCCACTCTCATTAATAAGTTTATCTTCAAAAATAAGCGATTTTCGAAGAATTTCAGGAAACGTATCCGGCTGAAAAACATAAAAAATAACTAAGTCGCTGAGCCACCTAGAGCAAGGCGATTTAATGCAAAATAAGGAACAAATATTGAAGTAGTTATGAAAAATAAAATCTGTACTTTATTTTGTAATATCTGAATAAGCAATCCCAGGCCGAGGTACAGAAATTAATGTAATATACATTTGATATAATAGTGTTGAAGATGCATTTCAAACTTGATAACAACATCATCGAGCCCCCTATGCGCTCTCAAACTCAAAATATTTGATTATTTTATGTTCAATTGATGAATAATATTTACAAAAAAATTTCAATTTTTTAAATTCGGGAATTTAGTAGTTCGGATATTTCATGATTTGGCAATTTTCTGTCGAAAATTTTCGAAAGCTGTAATATTATAAACAGTTGGGAATTTTATTATTCGGGAATTTGTCAATTTGGGAATTTTACTGTGTCGGGAATGTAATTTTTCGTAATTTTTCAGTCGTCCCGAATGTTTAACTTTCGAGCTTTTAAATTAAGATTAATTTAATTGCTCGCAAGGGTCTTTGCCAAAATATTACAACAAAATACTTCAACCCAAATATAATCTTCAGCAATATTTCAATAGGTTTGTAAGAAATAATTTTCAAAAAACTACCCGCCGCACGTATACATGCTCATCGCGCGCGGTTTGCTCTGCTCACAAGTTTAAGCGCGCCTAGGGCGCACGCCTGTCAGATCTCGCGCTTCGCGCTCTATATTAGGTTACCTCGCTCTTCGCGCTTGGTAACTTATTCTTTGCACTTGGAATGCTTGAATGAAACTTTATCAAAACCATCTCTTTTAGATCCCAGTATTTGTATGCATCATCATATTCTGAATTTTCGACGTAATTAAGATTGACTAAAGATTAAATTGCTCTAAGCTCTGTAGGCTTTGAGGTACACATTCTCATCGTGACACTCGCGCTACGCGCTCGATTTTCGATAGACATTTTAAAATGTATATTTATTTTCTGAATTACAATACATTTAAATGCTACAATCCTTTCTTCAGACATTTTTCCCTATCTTGTGTTATTATGCTGAAAATAGGATATTTGTTTTCATATTATTCTTGATGAATAAAACCAAAAACTCCTGCAAGTTTTCTTTTAGAGTTTGTACGTATCTCTCGTCTTTTGGGGTAATATTGAAATTTTTAATTTTTGCATATCAATTTCAAAACGTAAATCAAAAACAAGAAGTTCTGTCAAAAAATGGTTCACAGGAATTTTGCAGGAATTTTTAAACGCTGAAATTCCTCCAAGAACTTCTCCCCACATTTTGCGTCGTTCGGCTCAAAATTTGAATTTTCGATTTTCTACATAGTACTTTCGATAAATAAAACCAAAATGACAAGTCCTATCAAAAAATGATTAAAGGAAATTTTTTGTAGGACTTTTTGAAAGATATAATTGCTCTCCAAAACTTTTTCTCGTATTTCGCGTCACTTGGTTCAAAATTTGAATTTTGGATTTTCCCATAGTATTTTCAATCAACAAAACCAAAATTAAAAACACTATGTATTTTTTTCAAGTTTATATTTTGTAGTGCTTCAATTCTAATTCTATCCTTTTTTCAGGTATCTGCCGTCGTTTGGCGTAAAAATGGAATATTCAATTTTTGAATAACATTTTCGATGGATAAAATCATAACCGTTGGTCAAAGAATACTATTTAATGTACAAGTTCTTTCTTTTCGGACCTAAAAAAGGTGTGTCAAAGCTCGATTTGATCCGTTCATTTTTTCGAGAGTTATTGTGTTTGCGGAAGAACGGATATACAGATAGACGCCATCGCAAAAACTTGATTTTCGCCCTAAGGAGGTCTCAAAACGTGGACATCCGTTGAAAAAGTGTTGTGTCAAATTTCGGACAATTATAATACTTCCTGAATCATAAATGATGAAAATGTAAAAACACGGTAATCAGAAAAGTTTTTTTTCTAAAAAATGCATTGTTCATATTTTACAACCTTTTGTCAAAGATTAATAATAACCGCATTTTTTCGCTGAAAAAAAGGATTAATTGTACCAAGTGAATTTTACTTGGGTGAAGTGTGTGAAAGTCCTGTTTATTTTCAAAGAAATATTTTTTCGAGGCAAATAAAAATATGCACTTTGAATGAACAAAATAATTTCTTTCAGCCAGACAAATGTTAATAGGATTAAGTTAACATTGTTTGATTCAAAAATACGACCTATTGATCGGAGGGAAATATTTCTTCAAATCAAAGAAATATTAATTCAACACAAAAATATACATTTTAAACCAAATAAATGATTCATTGTTCCAAATGAATGTGCCATGAATGGGAATGAATATTTCTTTGAGATGAGAATATGTAAATTGATGGAAAGAAATATATTTTAAAGTCAATCAAATATTGTATAGGCTCACAAAACTACTTCTTCGCATCAAATTTTTGAGTATTTTAAGCAAAAAAATATCCCACTGATTGAAACAAATATTTCTTTGGCCTAAACCATGCGCGAGTGCAAGAAAGTAGTTCGTACTTCAACTGTAGTACATATTTTCCAAAATAAACGAATGGATTCTTTCAGCTTAAATTATAATTAACATTGTTATTATTATGCATATTTAATTTAAACAACGCATCACGAATATAATTTAAAATCTTGATGAACCTGAAACAGAAAAATTTGATGAAAAATCCACCTCCAGCAGGAATCGAATTTGGGTTAGTCGAGTGTCAAGTCCACATTGATGACCACGACGCTGTCGCAACATGGAAATTATAAGGCGGAAAGCCGTATTTAACCCTCACCATAAATGCCAAAGAAATGATTCTTCAAATCAAAAACATGGATATTGAATTTAACAACATATTTCTTTGATCTAAAGAAGTATTCAATTGAAACCAATTATGCCAAATTATTGAATGTTTCATCTGAAAAAATAATTACTTCTTTGGAATAAATGTTTATTTGTTATGAATAATTCAATTCTAGTAAGCAAATCAAATGTTTCCTTCAATTGAGGAAATAAATATTTATGTAAGCACAATATCTTGTTCATCTAAATAAATGCATGAACTCTTTGTAACAAATAAATATATTTTCAATTTAATTGATATTATTTTGAATTAAATCATTATTACTTTGATTTGAATAAACTTAAAGACTTGATTCAAGTATGCACAATTAATTGATTCAAATGCGTCTGAATCAATTCAAAGAATCGAACCCATTGCATCAAATACATATTTCTTTAAACGACTAATCAGATTTCAACGAATCTAGAACTTTGGAATCAAAGAAATGGTTTTCTTGAATATAAGAAATAATTGTCTGAATTAAGAAAATATAACCAAAGAAGTAATTTCTTTAGATCAACAAAAGATATGTGTCTGGTTTAAATAAAAATTACTACTATTAACGAATATTTTCTTGATGCTAAGAAATAAGATTCAAGTAAATGCCTTTTCTTGGTTCCAAAAATTCTTTTTTTCAGTGTTCTCAAGTTATTTCAATAACTTCACGTTTTAAAATTCGAGAATCTCAATGAATAGATTGTCAAGCTAAACATCGATAAAGTTTTCAAGAAAAGTAAATAAAGTCTGGTTATTGCATATCTAGAAACCTTTCATTAGGCAACAATTTTTTTTCTCAACTCCTTCCCATCGCCTAAATGTAGAAATCATTTTTGTCAATAATAAGATAATGGCTAGTCTATATATACAAGTCGAAGATTCAGCACGTTATCAGTTACAACCCAAAAAAATTGGTTGAAATCAGATCGCGTTCACAAGCAGAATGAGGCTTTTTATTTTTACTCTGCCCTTCATTTTTCTGATATTTCTTCAATCTGTTCGTGAGTAAAATACAATATATAACACTAAGTCAATTATACATATATTAAAATATCGGATATATATGGGTCATTCTAAATTTTTTTTCTAAATCGGCCTCGCGACCATTTCAGCGATTTAGCTCGCGATTTTTTCCTAACGGTAGGTGCCCAAAAATCCCCAAAAACAAAGTATTAAATTTATTTAATCATAACTTTGCGTGGAATTTTCGGTTTGATGGATTTTTTTGGGACATGCTTGGTTTTAACTCAGTACACCTAATATTGAGGATTCTGAAAAAAATGTACAAAATCGTCTTTTTTTTCTAATGGAAAATACATTAATGTAGTCCAAAAAAGCATACGTGGAATTTTCTTTGCGGAAATAGTCAATTATGTGAAGAAAAACTAATCTTTCAAGATAATAAACATAGCTTAAACAATGAACATTTGATAAAATAATAGACGAACGACAAACGAAGCCTATTGCGACGTTAAGTCGTTCAAACATCTGCCTCCCTTTCTCAACCTCTTTCCCTGGTACTTCCCCCTCTCCTTAAAACTAATATAATCCTTTCTTTACTTTCTTTTACTTCCATTCTACTCACCCACTCTACCCAACTAACCCAACCCTCACTTCCCCAACTTCATTCACTTTCCCTACTTCCACACCACTCATTTCTCCTCACTTATCCTCCTAGGAATAAAGTGCGATGGACGGACGGACACCCGACCGAAACTACAAGTATAAGGATTTCTGTCAGGGGCGACGAAACCGTTGAAAGTAATAATTACGACCATTTTACAGCAAAATACATGATCCTCCGTTAGAGGGGGGTTTTTGGCCCCTGTCGAAAAAGGGCGGGGGTGGGTCAGAATAAAAGATCAATCCATTTGTCAACATAATAATAATAATAAGCCTGAGACATTATTTTATAATAAAAAGTCCGCTGTGGAGAATGATCAGTGCAAGATCTACTGGAATTTCTCGTTCTCCACCACTCAACGTATCAGTGCTACGAAGCCTGATATTGTCCTCCAAGATCTGAAGAACAAGATCATTTAAGTGATTGAATTATCGGCAAAGAAGGAAGAAAAACGAGCGAAATATCAAGCACTTCTTTTCGAGCTGAGCAGGCTGTACCAAGG